>CAJUYH010007171.1:0-18164 GCA_910591685.1 Galerucella tenella
AAAAAAAAAACACAAAAATCACAAATCACCACACAATTGACGCGGCGAGAGTCCAAAGTGGAGAAATGCAGCTGTCAAATTCTACAATCATAGATTGACACTCACCGCTAGATCTCGCTACCTAATGCTCCCCCGCAAATCAATCATATATTTTTACCTGTGAGTATATTTTGGAAAGCCATATCGACGTTAGTGGAATCTAGAGCGGACGTTTCAATGAAACTGAGACCGTTTCTTTCGGCGAAGGATTTAGCTTCTTCAGTAAGAACGGCGCGTAAATGCCTCAGATCGGATTTATTGCCGACCAACATGATGACGATGTTTTGGTCGGCGTGATCGCGTAGTTCGCGCAACCAACGTTCTACGTTTTCGTATGTCAGATGTTTGGCGATGTCGTAGACGAGCAAAGCGCCTACTGCGCCTCGATAGTAAGCTGCGGTGATTGCTCGGTATCTTTCTTGGCCGGCAGTATCCCATATTTGCGCTTTTATCGTTTTACCGTCCACCTGGAATTTGAATAGAACTTTTACTGGAGAACTAATCACACCCTGAGTTTTTCAATAGTTTTGAATAAGTTAGCTTTAACCTCTTGATCGTGATTCACCCTGTATGTGACAATATTGATAGTTTCCCTTTTCCGTTCCTAACACAGAATACATTATCCCAAGAAGAAACGAAGCTTGAGCTATTTTAAAATTCATTTTCTGAGTGCGCATGTCTGACAGTCGCCATTTTAAGCCCGTTATCTGTCAATGACATGTGATTTTATTGTTTACCAAAGAATTTTCTTTGTTATAAGCTTTTTGATTATTTACATATTTTTTTGGGTTTTGAACGATAAAATTTGTTTACAAAATTACATTTATTGTTTATGGCGCCAAAAACTTGTGCAATTCGTGGCTGTCATTCAAGTGATGGATGATAATTGAAAAACACAACAAAACTTCGATATCTATGGAGAAAAGTTTACTGTCGCTTCTTTTTTATAACTTCGTTGTCATAGATATCAGTACATTTTCTCTGGGTGTAAAATTTAATTCAGAATCTGGTGAAGTGTAACTTTTAAATATATAAATAATAAACATTTTATATTCAAGCACCATGCTTATGGACATTTTATATCATCATTTACTGAAATTCTTTCTATTGTTAACTCTTTCGTTTCTTGTTTAGCTGGTGTATTCTGTGGTTCCGAAACACAGTTTTGATCTGTCAAATTTCATCAATAGAGAGAATTCTCGACCCTTTCCCAAATTGAAATAACATTCAAATATGAAAATAAAATTATTTATAACAAAAATTGTGTATTCAATAGTTTGAGAAACATTCAACAACCAAAACGAGTATGTTTTTTCAAAGCACTGATAATAGACACCAGCTGATAATGTTTTTTTATCATATATGGTAATTACTGTGACAATAACTGTGACACTACAAAATGATTCCGTGAATTAATGATGTATAACAAACAATATGGATATATTTATTAGTAAAAATGACAATTTAGAAATTTTTTCTAGTGTTTTTGGTATTATAATTGAGAGACCAGCACATGTCATTGAGGCCAAACAAAGACAACTAACCTCAATCTTTCCCTTTGTTAATAATCATATTAAACACCCAAATTTTAATTAAAAAATTACTAATATATTAGACAACAATGTTTTGGAATCTACACCACACAAAGACAACTAACCTCAAGCTTTCCCTTTGTTAATTATCATATTAAACACCCAAATTTTAACTAAAAAATTACTTATATATTAGACAACAATGTTTTGGAATCTACACCACACAAAGACAACTAACCTCAAGCTTTCCCTTTGTTAATTATCATACTAAACACCCAAATTTTAATTAAAAAAATTACTTATATATTAGACAACCATGTTTTGGAATCTCTCTAAATAAATTTTTTTTAATATTCGTTATGAAATTTTATTTAGTTCATCCATCAATGATTGATAGGTATTTATTAATGAAGGTAGCACAAATTATAGTCTATAAATAGATTTATCGATGATTTTATGAACTCTGCCTTACATTGATGTAATTTTTTATTATACCAACTCAAACTAACTATTTTTAAGTAGAAATTTAATATAATCAGCTGATTTCAATAAATATAATTTTCCATTAAGATAGGAAATGAATTGTTGTATCCTTCATATCCTTGAAAAGTATTTTCAACAATAAATAAAATGTTTATTTATAAAATATGGGTATTTTATAAAATATTAGTCATCAAAAATTTGCATGTTTTTTATGCAATTTGCACAAACGTATAAATAAACTGTTATACAGATGGTTTTAAATGAAACTAACTGTTTCTAAATGACTCCACAATATATTTGTAAAAATGTGTAAATTGCAATTGAATTATTGACAATTGTTTCGATATTTATATTTATATCGAAACAATTGTCAATAATTCAATTGCAATTTACACATTTTTACAAATATATTGTGGAGTCATTTAGATACAGTTAGTTTCATTTAAAACCATATGATGAGTAGATTCCACGAAGTGAGGGTTTATACAGTTAACTCAATGTTATACAGATAATAATCAATACTACTTATTATGTAAAAAATAGCAATTCCACTACTAATAGGTACAACAAAAAAGTGACTAATTTTACTTGTTCTTTATTATAACTGACTCACCTGTATGCTTCTTGTAGCAAATTCCACACCTATAGTGGATTTAGATTCCAGATTAAATTCATTTCTAGTAAATCTAGACAATAAATTACTTTTTCCTACACCAGAATCTCCAATTAGAACAACTGGAACAAGGAAAATTTTTGTTTGTACAACTGAATCAATGTTATGAACGAAGTTATTTTTGAAATTATTGATTTATTTGTAATACAATTGAACGAACATTTTTACGCTATTCCTGCTGTCACTTTTTGTATCAACAACTGACCTCTAATTTGATGACATGTCAATTTATTTTTTTTGCTTGTTCAATTTGAATAAATCCAATTACTTCAATAAAATTACTTACCCTTAAATAAATAATCGTATTCATCGTCTTTCGTACCCATGTTTCAATCACTTGATAGTTTATCTTTCAAAAACCTTTTTTAATCTTCTCTAACAACACAAAAGATAATTCTAACACATATCAGTTAAGACGAAAATATCTATTGAATGAATATTTTTTATATATCACAGACACATTACTTTCGATACGTTTACTAAAAGATATCGGATGCTTTTGATTTATTTAGAATTCTATATTTTATATTTTTATATTACCAAAATGGCGTCTGTTTTGTTGATAATTTAATTTTGTACGCCCCTTTGACAGCATACGTCAACATTACAATGAAAATACGCAAGCGTCAAGTTGATTTTCTCAGAAATTGTGGCATTTACTTGTGACTTTCCTTACATGCAACGGTTATACTAGCTTAAATGAATGACGTAATTAAAATCACCATTTTAATTTTTGAACTGTTATTCAATACACAATATGAATGAAAGTCGAAAAATGGAAAACTGCGTTCTCATAAAAAGCATAATACTCAGTTGTATGCATTTAGAACCAATTTTAGCCTGAATAATTCTAGCTTTAGGAACAGTGAAACCATAGACTAAATAAATTATATTATATTTCTCTATGAGTGAAACCTCCTTTATTATCAGCTGTTTTTTGCTGATCTGACAGATCACATACCTGACAGCTCTGCCTGACAGATGTCAAATTGGGTTATATAAAGTTAGGTTATAAAGTATAAAATTTATGTTATTTATGCATAACAAGTCGTAGTTTTGTATTGTAATAATATTTAGATTAATTTTAAATAACAATGTTTAGTATTAATAGCATGACTTTTTTATTAATATTCATATTTTGCATAAAATATATAAATACATGGAGCTGGAATCCGATATGTTTAGCGATGGAATGCTGTAATGATGATTATGTTTTTAAAAATGTAAATGGTAGGTAGATTTTCGTGGAGACATTCCATGTAATGTGCGATACGTATTTTAAATTTCAGCGTTAAGAGCTGTAATTAAGTCTAAAGTGTATGGGCAACATTTAGTTGAAAATGCTGTTGATGCCATTGAGGCTCACTTATATTTCAAACCACAAAAACCACTAACATTAAGTTTTCATGGCTGGCCAGGTGGAGGAAAAAACTATGTTTCCTCATTTATAGCAGAAAGTTTATTCAAGAAGGGTTTAAAAAGTAAATATGTACATACATTTATTGGAAGAGTACATTTTCCGGAGAAATCTAATCTCAGACTGTATAGGGTAGGTACATAAACTAACTTTTTAATACTTGGAGATTTACGTTAATATTTCAGGAAAACTTGTATAGTTGGTTACAAAGCAACTTATCTTCTTGTCCAAATCAATTGTTCATATTTGATGAGGTTGATAAAATGCCATCAGGATTATTAAATGCTATCAAACCGATGATCGATTATAGGTCTATAATAGATGGCATTGATTACACTCGAGCTATATTTATTTTTTTATCAAACACTGGTGCAGAACTTATAAATGAATATTATTATAACTTATGGAATGAAGGTAAAAATAGAGAAAATTTGAAATTGGCGGATTTTAACAGTTTAATTTCTAAGGGTGCTTTCAATGAAGAAGGTAAATACATTTTTAGTAAGGAATAAGTTGGTATATATAAATGTGTTATTTACAGGTGGATTCCATTGGTCGGATGTTATTAAAAATAATCTCATTGATCATTATATACCGTTTCTGCCGATGCAAGAAAATCATATAAAAGAATGCATTTTGGATCAATTTAAAGAACGTGGAGTTCTCTTCCCTACTGAAAAACATGTACAGTAAGTAACTGAATGATAGTCAGGAACACAAGTTTTGAAAATTATTTTCCTCAGGGAAGCAATGAAGATTGTAGAATGGGGTCCAGAAGATACAAAATTATTTTCAAAAACAGGATGTAAACGAATTAGTTCACAAGTTAGTATATTAGTTGCCAAGTATTATATGCATAATGCGCGTTCAGAATTATAATACATTTTTTACTTTAATTTTGAAGTACAAGTACAAGTGTGGCAGCTAAAAATATTTCATAATATTTTTAGAGTCTCGAATTTTTTTTTTCAACTGAATTCTGATTATTTTTGAAAGGCACGTTAATTTCTTGGGGCAGATTTTTCAGTGATAACATTCCAGTGAACAAAATGACAACTGTACAACAAAAAAATGTAGTTATTGAACGAAAAATATTTATAATAATAATTGACAAAATTTATTTATTTTTGTTGTTTTAAAATGTCAAGTAAGTATTGCTGTGATAACTCTTATGTAGCTGGAAAAACGAATACATTTTTAAATATTATAATGAAATTTCTCACAATCCAATTATTTTATTTTCCTTAATTACAGTATTTCCACTTCATCCTACAGGCAAAAGCCATTTTCCCAAAAAAGAGTTTGCATGTTTCATTCTTAAACCACCATAGGTTAACTGCAAGTAGAGGACACTTTGGTGGTTCCAAATAACCTTGGTTAATTGGTCTAACATAATTATTAACAGAGATACAGGGTGTTATATTCATTTAGTCCAATGCTTTTGAAGGCCATAACTTTAGAACCACCCTATATACTTCTTACATTTTTGCATTGATAACACAATAAGATAGTGTAAAAAAAATAATTATAATCCAGAGAAAAAAATCTATAGGGTGGTTCTAAAGTTATTACGTACGAAAATGTCAATGATACTTTTAAATAACTTTGACATTAAAAGTTAAGCAGTAAAACGGGATGTGCACTTCGAAAAATATTTTGGTGCCGCTCTATTTTTTCTGTTCTCTCCGAATAATCTATTGGATTTTAAAAATTCTGATATACAGGGTATTGTTTTGGAGATTATCGAATTTTGCAAATCTTTCTCAAACCAGACCTGGATTATAATTATTTTTATTACGCTATCTTATTGTGTTATCAATGCAATAGATCATCACCAAAAAAGAAAGAAATATATAGGGTGGTTCTAAAGTTATAGCCTTCAAAAGTTCCTCTGTTAATATATATTAGACCAATTAACCAAGGCTATTTGGAACCACCAAAGTGTCCTCGACTTGCATTTAACCTATGGTGGTTTAACTATGAAACACCCTGTATATCACACCTGCCAGTATGTACCAATATATTTTAGATTACTTACATTTAAAATTCCTTTACCTATCACCCCATTGTAAATTCAAGATCTACTTACTGCCTGTTATAACTATTTTCATACCTTATCACCTTCCTGCCTATCATCACATTTAATCAGTAAAGCCACATAAATGGTTGGCCATTGCTTTAAATAATCAGCTAATTACCTGATACAATGTGGCAAATGAATAGAGTTTTGATGATTTTATTACAATTGTTATAACTAATGTAAAAATAATAAAATGCAAAAATAATTTTAATAATTCCTTGTTTTATACATATAAATTATTCATATCGACTCTATCTTTAACTGTATAATTTTTAATATACAAACCAATATTTTTAAAAACATCTAAAATTGGTTTACTATTATAAGAATCTTGTTGAGATGGATGTAAATAAACGATAATCAAAGTGCATTTTGGTAATGACTGGTGTATACAATATGTCAAAACAGCTGCACCTAATCCCGTTACCAAGTTGGGCTGCTCCAATTTTGTATATTCCAAATTGTTTTCACTATTTGTGAGAGTTTTTATAATATGTGTGGGTCTTTCAATGAGAAACGGGTTTTGATAATTGTATGTGGATTCTGATGTGATTGTAAAAACTACTTTTGCTTTTACAATCCAATTTTCAATAGCTTCTACTACTTGACATGTATTTAGTTCATTTTCTTCATAATATACCACAAAGTACTGATCTGGTTCCAATGAATATATTTCTATTCCACCATTAATGAGCTTACAAACTGGTTTTTGATGTTCGAGAATACAATTCTTTAATAAATCTCTTACTATTCTGGATTCTATGAAAATTAGAGAACTTATTTCTTTGGGAACTTCAAAGTTTCCCTGCCAGTTCGGCGCAATTCTGCAAACAAAGAAACAAACAAATAGTATAGCTTAAAATAAATTAAGATGTGTTGCTTACTCGACATAGTCTGGATATTCTTCTAAATCTTCGTCGATTAAAGCCCTTGTACTGGGCTCTACAATTTCACCAAACATTAAAGAAGTCATTTATAAAAAATCAAAATCTAAGTAGTAATAATAAACAATGGTGACTGGAACAATTAATAACCTCAAAATGTTCTACGTTTTCGTGGCCTCTTATTTTATAAGACAGCTAACCATTTTCCATACTGCAGCCAACATTTCCACGTCTTGTTGTGTTATTGATAGCGTGATTTACAGTGTTAAATTGACTGCCAATTTCAATATAATTTTAAATATAGGGAAGAGTACAGAAACCATCCATTATAAAGAGTAGTGTCTTTGAAGCAGATGTGTATTCAAGTATGGATGGATGATTAGTTATAGTCGAGTCTAAATTAGAAGAAGAGAACCTCGCTAAGTGGCCTATCCTATAGCCTATTAATTAATAGGAGCTTTATTCGGGTTCATTCAATTACTGTTCTAAGACTGTCCGGAGTTTGCGCAGTCGAAATTGGCGTGTTCGGGTTTCAACAGGATGGTTCTGTTCTGACCAAGGATGATAGATTCTCAATCTATCATCCTTGGGTTCTGACACCCGCAGTTTGGCGTTCGGGTTTATTTTAGAGCAGTTCTTGGACGGTTCGGAAACCGTCTTTGCCAGTCCCCAGTCTCGAGCTAGGACCATTTTCGGATTATTTTTTACGCAAGCTCAAATCATTTGAAAAAAGGAGAGAGGTGGGAGCTATTTTGAAAGTTCGTAGAGGTTAGTTTATTGTGTGGTTTTTTTTTGGATTTTTACTTTTTAAATTTAATATTTACCAAATGGATTCTAATGATTTCATGGAAATATTTGAACATAGTTCATCATCATCAAGTGAAGACAATGTTCTTCTTGATGTGATCAATAATACCGGAAGTCTTACAGGATCATAATATGAAGAGTTATCATCAATTGTTAATTTAATTGGGTTATTTCAGATCTATAGACAATGAGGGATGTTCGGGTTTTTTCAAACTTTGATCAATTTTAAACGGTCCGAAAATAGTTCTTAGGACTTTATAAAGTACGCAACTAGTACTGCGCAATTCCAGATTGGTTTACGGACTGTCCAGAAACAAAAACCCGAATAAAGCTAGGGTAATCGAAAATGAGCCATTGGTCGCGTTCATCACAACGTAGCGCTACCGAAGCGATTATCCGATCTCCTGCTGAACGCGTGTTTTGTTAACTGATCAGATTGAGCGATGTGGTATCAGTCGCCATTATTTCAATCAGAATTAAAAAACGCTACACGCTACCGACTGATGATGCATTAACTGTCATTTATGACATATGTTGAAAACACATTATAAATATCTTTGTTTGGAGATATTTTAATTTGTATTTTGGTGAAAATGAATGAACAGCTGTAGGTGACTCATCATTTCATTAATAAATTGTATAGTTTGTCAGGAAATTCAACTTTCATAGTATGCTCCCAAGTGGTGAGTTCAATTAATTGCAATTAACTTCCATTTTTTAATGGTTCAATGGTTAGAAGTTAGACCTATTTCATAATGGTCGTATATATCAAATAAAATTGAGTTGTTGTTGTTGTATTCATTGACATATAACATATTATGTCGATGGTTTTATTAGCACGTTCAGTAGAATTACGAACTGATGGATCACTTTAAAAATCGCTACCTGATCAACTTTGTTGGGATGAACGCGACCAATATTTCATACAAGAAAATCATCAAACACTTATATTTGCTCAGGAAAATTAATTAAAAAAAGATTATTTATAATCATACCTATATTGCAATAAATATTTGTACATTAAACAGCAGTATATAACATCCAAAAAGGTGAACATTGTATTTAATTTATTATATATATAAAATGTGATTAATAGAATTCAAAACACTTGTTAAATAATTATTTCAAAACAAAAAAAAAACATTAAAAAGTTCGGTAGTGTAAAGCTGGTTAAAACATGTACATTATAAGGGATAATTTTTCACTTTTGATATATCAACATGTCGAATTTATTGAAATCAATGACACAAAGTCTTCTCTATTCGTAAGCACCTCACGTATAAGAATTATTTATTCAGTATTCTCAGTAGTTTCTATAACATTTTCAACAACAGATCTACCAATTTCTTCAGTAGCACTACCTTCCGAGTTGCTTGTATCAGCATCTAAAAAATATAGAAGTTTATGCAGATCAAAGAAAATGTAGTTTTTTTTAAATTATTACAAGGTTCGTCAGAGAGTTTTAGCCCTTTTTATTGTATTTTCTTCTTCAACTGCTTGTTTTTAGAACTAGCGCAAAAGATCTGACAGTTACGTTGATGCGTTATGTGTTTACGAAGCAGCGATTCATAGGCTAGAGAAAACTGTAATGCCGCCATATATCGATGTCTCGGATTTAAATTTTACACAAAGGTTGATAATATAATGGTATAATAATCGATTGTTGATAATCGATTAGACACTTTTAGCTGGTCATAAGTTTTTACACGTATCCGTATTGGAGTTACGTTGACGTAAAGAAATTGTCAAGAAAGCCTTTTTAGCAGAAAACGTATCGCTTCGTTCTGTTCCTAATTGCATAACCTCAAAGTTTTTTATTTTACCTTTTTATATTTTTGAAAAACGTAAAATGGGGGCGATATCAAATAATCCATTGCTGCTAGACGAGGAAGATGATGTAATATAGCACAAATAGCACGGAATACTGACTTTGGTCCGGGATACGGATACGTTTAAGTATACGGAGTAGGGACGTAACAATACGTTCAACGCATCGTATCGGCTGAGACGTAACTGGTCTACACATGCGCAGTTCGTTACGGATACGTGAGAAATTTAAGACAAGCTAAAAGTCTCTATTTACGCACGTCCGTTTCAAACTAAAAAAAAATGCTGGAAAGATTTAAAATTAATCGATAGATTGAAGAAAAAACCGAGGACAGAATTTTGTAACGAAATAATTCATCTACTACTCTACAACTACAACTTAATGATAATCGATTTTTAATCGATCAATAATAATCGATTGCAGATTTATTAATAATGATCGATCGTTTATCGATCAAAAATAATCGATTGTTGATCAATTGGAAACAATCGACTTTTAACCGATTGGAAATATTCGAATATTCATCGATTATATACAATCGGTTATTAATTGATTGTTGATGAAGGATTGATGATAATCGATTATTAATCAATTGATGATAACTGATAATAATCGATTGTTGATCGATTAGAAATAGTCGATTATATATGGATTGTTAAATGAAGTTTCATTCAGAGTAAAATAAATTCTTATATTATTAATATATGTGTATTTATTTATTGATTCAAAAAATTTGATTATTGCTTAAAAGCACCGAATAGTAATGAACAAGAAGGATCACTCTCAGCTCCGCCTTCTTTTACGATATTTCCATGACGTCACTCTGTGGCATCTTCGCAACTATTTTTCGGAGTCTGTCGGGGTCAGACTTTTTCCTCAAATTATACCGGCTGGAATAAATACTACGCTGCAGTGAGATTCTTCGTATTATACGGGCCAGATAAAATGATTGCGTGTGTAGTTGAAATTCAGTTGTATGTTACGAGTATAATTATTGTAAGAACCTTTTTTTCAGTGTATATTTTAATCTTAATAATTTTGAAAAGTGAACAATAAAATAATACATTCAGCATTCTATAGCACGAAATAATCACCAGAACATAATAGGTACAAAGAGAGTTTATGTTTTTATTAATCCCATAAATAAATATATAAATCTCTGAAAAGCGTGCCTTTCTAGGGACCATTGAACAATTCACTTGTTTCCTACACTTAACAGAGGATGATGGATTGTGCACAAAATTACCTATCTATATATTTACAAAAATTTATGATTCTCCATGAATATTGTTGAAAATAATTAATGTAGGTAGGTATACAGGTTTTTCTTATTTTAATTAGTAACATTTTTGTTATAGAGATCTTTTTTTATTAAAAATGTTTGTATGGAATATCCAGTTGATATTTAGGTGTATTATTGTCCATATTCCTTAATATCAACTCCGTTAACTAATTTTAATAACAATCATTCAAATATAATAATATGTTGACCAGACCTTGTACAATATACTTTTTATTGTGCATGTCACAATTTTTACGAGGAAACCTCGTATCCGTACACTAACACGTGCTCGATAATTTGTTGACGCCGGCTAGCCTTTATCTACAACACTTTAAAGAAAAAAAGCCGAGTGACCCTTCTTGTTCATTACTATTCGGTGTTAAAAGGAACTAAAGTTTTTACCGTGTTTCCCGTTACACATTCTTCAATTTTTTATAAAATATAAATTTGACACTTTCGGATGAATCCCGCACCTTGTTTTCAAAAATTATTTACTATTTTACAACTTACCGTATGTTAAGAACAAATAAGGTATGGCTGTAAAAATGTTTCTGGTCATACAAATCAAAAAGTTGCAAAATAAGGCAAAATATCTAATACCTGTCTTGAAGGTGCCTAAAATCATACACATAATTGATACTGGGTAAAATTTTGTTTAATTTGACCATTATTTTTTGTAACATTGTAGCAACTCCTGTCTATCCGCTTCCATATTGATAAATAAGTTGAAATCAAACTGAGAACATGTTTTTTTAATTCGATAAAAACTCACCTCTTAAAGTTACAGGTCCTTTGTTCCTACAAGTATTGTACGACCCACAGTGTACACACTTAAATCCCACTACATGAAATTTAACTGTACTTTCCTGAAATTTAACATTGGAAATATTTCAAGTAATTTTAAGTAATTTCAACTTACAGAATGGCAATCTTTACAAAGTATATCCACATAATAATTCCTATATTCAGGTGGCATTGGCGTATTTTCTATTTCCATATCCCAATGTTTCCAAAGTCTCTGCATGTTCATCAAAGATGTTTGACATATAGGACAAGCATACAGTCCGTTGCCTAAAAGTTCTTCGTAACATGGTCTATGTAAAAGATGCCCACAAGGAGGTATATGACAGGCTATTCTGGATGTATGGATATCTTCTAAGCATATTGGGCAGTTAGTTCTAGACACATTTTCTACACACTAAAAATTATTTATATAAAATCAGTCGATTTCCTGATAAATTAAAAAAATACCTTATGTCCTTGTTTAAGAGATATAGGAAGACACATATTACATTTTTCACAGTGATAAAATCTTTCTGCGCCTCCAATTCTACATATTCCACAACCTTTACAGTGAAATTGCTTTTTATCATCATCATCGAATAAATTACAGTCTAAACATACATACTAAAAACGTCAAAATTATTTAGATATTGCAATTTTTAGATTCAAATATTACCTTTCCAAAAGCTACTCCACAGTTCATACATTTACTTTGAACTCTTTGCTTAGAATCACATACAGCACATATTATTTCAGTTACTTCTTTCCTATTCAGTTTGTGATCTTCATTTTCATCATGACAAAATCTACATGTGTATACTTTGTTGCAGCAAGGTGTCTACAAAAAAATATCTAGTAATTTTAATTTCTAAGGGAAACTGAAAGTGGGGATGCTTATAAAATAAATTGAATTATAACTCAAATTTTACCACAAATTTTGATTTTCTTTTGTAATGGCAACAACCAAATGGTTTTTCAATTTCTTCTGGAGGTCCTTCAGCACTTGGTGTGGATACTGTATCCATTTGTTCTTAAATTTGGTATATCACTTTTTAAAACGACCCACAATTTAATGATTGTGTTTCGATTAAAAATATGCTTGTAAATTTTGATATGATAAAATTTGAAATGTCACGAAGAATATCTTCGGAATCAGATGACGTTTTGTCACTGTCACCTGTTTTGTCACTGTCACCTGTTTTGTCACTGTCACCTGTCACTTGTTACGTCAAATGTCATAAATTACAAGGCACCTAACCTAACCAATGTTATCTGAAAAATGAAAATAAACAATAAACATACATAGCATTTCAATATGAATTTGAATACGTATAGGACATCTCCTTTGGGCAACTGTAATTTGAGAAACTTAGAAGAAATATGTAGAGAAAGGATGCAGCTTTATGCTATCCTGGAAAATGCCAACCTGCTACAGTTTGATGAAGGCAGCAAGGATTGGTCGAACTATATAATATCAAACATTGAGAAATTGGAATTAAAAACTTATCATACTCTATTAGATTTACGCCATGGATTCTTAAAATCTAAAAGAATAGATAATACGGCTCATTGGGTTGTTGGTTTAAGTAATTATATTTTATAATAATTGAAAAGAATTAGAATGTCAGTTCAAGTACAGGTAAATCAATCAAGTTCATGTTTTCTAGGTTATTGTCAAAGCCAGGAATTACAAAAGCTTTTTATAAATTGGGAACTACAATGGTTTCATCTGTTATTTATGAACTCAAAGAAATGTGATAGAGAAGCATTTTTAAGTAAAAATAACTTGTTGTGTGATACAATAGAGGTCTTGGAAAAGATATTGCTTGAGGATGATATCATAGATGCAACAGGGATTAGTAAAAATGACTATTGTTCCACCACATTTTACAAAGCTAAATATTACGAGATGCCAGAGGTAGTCAGTCGTAGAGAGGCCTTATTAAATGGCGGAATTGCTATTTTTTCAGAAAACAACTACATCTGTTATATAAAAAACAAGTTAAAACATGAATTTGTGGAACGATTAAAATTCCAAAATAAAGTATACCCTTCTTTAAAAGATCAGTTCAAGTTTTTAATTAATCTTGTACCACAGTATATACCGAATATTAACTTTGGTGGGGAAGTAGATAGTATTACTTTGGAAAATATTGATTATTTTGCCAATCGCCACTTTCCGTTATGCATGAGACATTTGCATAATACCTTAAGACAGGAACATCATTTGAAGTATGACGGTAGAATGCAGTATGGAGTGTTTTTATATTGGTTGGGTCTTTCTTTCGAAAATGCCATGGAATTTTGGAAAGATGAATTTGTACATCAAATGTCTGAAGATTTCTTTGAACGCAGATATGCTTATTTGTTTAAACATCAATATGGACAAGTAGGAAGGAAGAGTCCCTATAATCCTTGGAGTTGTAACAATATTCTTATGTATAGCCCATTGACTAAACAGCATCATGGGTGTCCTTTTAAACACTGGTCCAAAGCGACTCTGTTGAAAGCTGTAGAAAATGATGTTTCGTGCTTAAAGGACATTGAGGATCTTGTTGATCAAAGACAGTTTCAAAAAGCATGTACTAGTTATTTTTGCAATTCGAGGAATGTAGTTAATCTCAATGCTGAAATTAATGTAATTAAAAGTCCGAATCAATATGTTACTGAAAGTTTTCTGGCTCGTGATATTTTAGATTTAGCGTATGAAGACTAATTTATATAAAAGTTGTTACTATTATAAGTTATTTATGGCCATTACCTTACAGGTTTTTTTGATATTTTTTATAAGGAAAGAATATATTTTTTGTTATATTGCTATGCGTGTGTTTTAATCATTGATTAGTCCTAGTTTTATACCACAGCAGAGGGTGTGCTGTGGTTTTATACAATGTGACAATATTTTTCATATTCAATGAGACCTCTGGCGGAAAAAAATGTAACTGTTGCAACGAGTAAAATATGCAAGTCAACGTAATTACCGTAAATTCGTACTTTATTGTTTAATTTTGTGTCAGTTACAAGTTTAAAACTGTGTTTTTCTATTTAACAAAACTGTCATTAATTCTGAGGTAATATTCTTATATAATCAGAGATATTATGTTATTCTATTTTTTGTTTTCATTGCAGCTCAAAGAGAAAATAAGTCGGTATTAAAGATTTAAAATATTAATTATATCAAAAATAAAATAAAAACAGACCTAAAACTAAACAGTTAATTGAACGCTTGTACTTTTCACAAATATCAACCATACCTATTGCTCCAAAAATAAAAATATTAGGAGTCAAAATTTAGTTTAACAACACAAAATACCAAAGCACAATCAAAGAAAAAGCAAAATTTTTACAAAACACTCACTGAAAATAACGAAAACAGCAAAATAAAACCGGCTTATACGGCAGCTGATTTGTTTTACTCGTTGCTAAGATCTAAGATGACATTTACAGTTCAGAGCGCCATCTATCGAATTCCCAATTGAATTTCGTCCATGAAAGGAAGATTCAACTGAAGAAACCATTTTTATCTTTGCCAGTCGAGTATAGATGGCGCTTAAATTTAACATAGCTAATTAAACATTAAAAATATATTATATTAATGTTGTAATCCAAAATATTTAGATGCTTATTTACAAAACAAATGTATTAAAAGTTTATGATATATTATCACTGATAAACCAACTCAACATTGTTTCTGTTTAAACACTTAAATATCAACTTTTTTCTGTCGTAACCTAGCTTATAGTATTGGAAGATGTTAATTATAAAATAAATACATTTATCAAGGTACGTGTAACATTAAAATAATAACATTAGTATCTTTATTCATATTAGATTTTATAAAATATAATTAAGAAGTTTGAAAGTTCCCGCCTGCCTTTGACAATTCAGTGGCTGGGTGTCGGTTGATTTGTCAGATTGTCAGTTAGTGTAGAGTGTGTGTGTGCAAAATGGCTACCAGTGATGATGAACCTATGCATCATTTATATGAAGTTTTCACAACTTGTTTTAATAAAGTAGCTAACAAAGCACCTGGTAAGTAATTAATTATTCTATTATTTACAAATATAAACCAGTGTTGAGATACATTTTTCGGTTAATAGTGTGAAAGACGGCAAAATAATACCATGCAAACGCGTGTGATCCCAAAACATTGAACAGCTTGCTTTAAAAACCCTTTTGTAAGATTTTTAAAATTCGTTTTAATTACTCCAGCTCAATTTATAAACCGATGATACGTTGAAAGTATCTAGTTATTTTTTTTAGTGGCTATTTTACATGGTTCCACCGTTAAAATTAGTTAAAATACAATGGACAATGTTATTTGTGTCATCGTTCTCTTGCAGAAGATATTTTCGTGTTTACATCTTAAGTTAAAGTATGTTCGTAGTTTCCGTATTATTCAAAAGTTCGGTTTTGCTTTATTATTATTAAATATTTGTATTAGATTCACTATAAACATGTATATAGAGAATGTAAATCTAAAGTTTTGTTTAAGTTTACTTCTTGGTAGTCACCTAGATAAAACATTCTTGAGAAAGGATCTCTCTTAAAATACGTGCAATGTGCATTCTGTTTCAAGAAAATTTGGTTCGTTATAAAATGAAAATAAATAATAAATTAGTAGATAGAAGTAAACAAATGGTAGTAAAGTAATTGATACATTTAAATTTGTTTTAATTTTAAATTGTTTGTTTAGAGTAACAAATAAGATTTATTTTGAATATCTATCTTTTTCAACGCGAAATAATAGTAGGTATTATGATATGGGAAAATTAAAAGTATTTACTTTTATATTAACAACTTGTTCTGCAGTCAGATAGGTACCTATAGGATAAGTATAGGAAGTTGTTTCATTTAATATTCAAAAATTTGTGTGCAGAAAGATACAAAATAATAGAAATAATTTCTTTAAATTTCTATGTAGTTACGAGCTGCCTTTTTTAAGATGTAAACATTGTTATAGACTGGATTTTTTTGGTGAAATTTCACCACATTTTATACCTACCTATATTTTTGTATTGATGTAGATTCAGTGAGTGGCAAAGATAAACTAAAAGCTTTTTAATTTTAATTCCAGTGATTCTTATGACATGAAAATTATGTATTTCAAAGCAAAATCTTCTTTTTTATCTTTATTATCAATCTCTTCCATCCAGATTATGTATTTAAGTCAAAATTATGTATCTTGAAACATAATCTTCTTTTTTATCTTTATTATCAATATCTTCCACCCAGATTATGTATTTTAAGTCATTTTTGTTGGTCGAAGTGGGCTTAACAACTGAATTTCTCTGGTACGACTGAATTTAAATTCGATTTTCGATGTACAGTATCAAAATGTATATGACGTGCTCACTCTGCATTATGAATTAGAGCCCGTTTTACATAATTAATCAGGCTTAAAAGTCTATTAATTAGTTTGTGACAGATAGTGTGTTGTGTCGATGACGTGATAGGTTTAAAAGTTGTTGAAATTGTAAAAATTCTAATGGAAAACCGAGATTTAGTTGATTTTTTGTGTGACATAACCTAGAAAATAAAAGAAAATAATAAGGAATGGTACCTACTTTATCAATAAAAATTATGAAAATCATCTCTCTCTATCTATGTATATAGATACAATTTAAACGGAACTACTTTAAGTTCTAATTTATTGATAACAACGTTATCATTTACTTTTAAATTTTATCAGATAAAGTAGACTTATTACTATTTCAGTCAATAGATATATTTTTAAAACGCCCGTATTTACGTGATGTGAGAAAATTTGTTTGAATTAGGTATTGAAAAAATTAAAAAATAAAAATGTTTTCCGGTGAATCTTCTTGGCTTTTTGGTAAGTTCTTTCACTATACCTACTTAGTGGTAAAAATGTCTAGACTAGAATATAAAGATACTTGAATTTAAAATAAATAATTTGATAAGTTTCTATCGGTGATAAAAAAAATACAATTTTGAATTTAACTACCCACAATTTTGATTAAGTAATCTTTTATTACGCAACGAATTATTTTTATTTAATTCCCAATTTAATCAACCCTTACCGAATGTGTTCATCCCACTTTATATTATACCGAATGGTCTGGTTTTTAAGAACGTTTCTCTCTCTAACGTTCATCGAGCCTCCCCCCTGCTACTACCCTCCCCATTTGCAGGTATCTCTAAGATGCAAAGAAACACTAAAAGTATAACTTGAACTCTTCGACTCAGTTCGTCGTAAACTGAAATGAAATCTCCGTTAGGGTTGGACCAGTGGCGTGGCGGAGTCTTCCACAACACAAAAGACATAATAATCCTTTGTGTTTGATCTATATACAGTGCTTTTCAGATAAAAGTATCCACCTTTAATAACTTTT
>CAJUYH010007172.1:0-18162 GCA_910591685.1 Galerucella tenella
GCTTACAAGATTTAAGGGGGAGTAGTTTTTATCTGCTTCTGCGACCAACTCATGCAATTCAAATGTTTCAGCCTTGGCAATGAAGAATTCTTAGAGTCTAGATATTTGTTTGTTATGTAAATTAACTATGTCCACTAGACCTCTCCCTCCCTCTCTTCTTGGTAATGTTGTCCTGATAACTGATGATGTCGGATGGTGACATTTGTGTTTGGTCATCATGGTACGGGTTGTTCTTTGAATATCCTCCAGATCTGTCTTTGTCCACTTCAGAATTCCAAAGGAGTATGTCAGGATCGGTATGGCGTAGGTGTTAATTGCTTTTGCTAGATTTCCTGTGTTCAACTGGGATTTCAATAAAGTAGTTACCCTCTGAGTGAACTGGCTCCTAATTTTGATTTTCGCTTGCTTTTGGTCTAATAGCTTAGCTTGCTGAAATCCTAGATATTTGTAGGTCTCGCCATTTTGCATGGCAGTTATAATATTCCCATTGGGTAGTAACACATCTCCGTTAACGATTTTACCCTTCTCGATATTTAAGGTTTTGCACTTGGCTAATCCAAATCCCATTTGTATATCACTGGAGAATTTTTCAGTGATATTAAGTAAATGTTGAATTTGACGCTGGTTGGATGCGTATATTTTGATGTCATCCATATATAAAAAGTGGGAAACAGTGCAGCTAGTGTTCCTGTTGGCTTTAAGTTTATAGCCGTAATCCGTATCGTTGAGTAGATTGGAGAGTGGGTTCATTGCCAAAATAAGGGCTGAGGTAAGAACCTATGAAGCCCATGATCTAAGAACATAAATAAGTGCTTAAACGCCTATAAACATAATAAATGACAAATTAACAATAATTAACAAAATCGTAGTTTTCAAGAATAACCGCAACAACTATACAGCGAAAAAAGATATAAATGAAACAGATTCAGATAAATAATAAATGCAACAATGCGCACTATTAACTATTAAATAGAAGTCTATCAATCCTGTTCTTAAATGCGTTAACTGATGGTGCGTCAACAACATCATCAGGAAGATTGTTCCAGGCATCAAACACTCTGTTTGGTAAAAACGTGCTGTCTTACTCGGGATCTAAAGGACTCCTTGCTAAGTTTAAATGGGTGACCTTTCAGTCTAAGATCAGTGTTGAATAGAAACATAGATTGAAGATCACCAAAGTTGTATGCTTAATGATTTTATAACATAATATCAAGTCTCCCCGGAGTCGACGGTCTTGAAACGAGATGAGATTAGCCCCAGTCAGTCGCTCCTCATAGGAAAATCTTACGCGACCGAATGCAAGTCTAGTAGCCCTCCTTTGCATGTTTTCTAATAAAACTTGGTCGCGAATAAGATCAGGATACCACACAGGACCCGCATATTCTAAAATAGGACGCACGTAACATTTTTACAGTTTACAGTAAGTTTCAAGTGACACTCTAGAGAACGATTTTTGTATCAGATAGAGTCTGGATTTCGCGCGGTTGCATACGGACACAACATGTTCACTCCACGATAAATTTGAGTTCACCAAGATGCCTAGGTCATCATGGTTGGTAACCGTATTTAGTAACTGCCCATATAAGTTGTATGATAAATTGGGATTGGTCTTGCCAATGTGGAGTACATTACATTTATTAATGTTCAGAGGAAGCAACCAGTCCAAACACCACCGCTGTATAGTGTGTAGGTCGTTTTGGAGGGTGAGATGGTCTCTTAAAGGGTTAGCAAATATCTAATGAAATTACGTTCGAAAAATGTGGTTGTGTGTATGATGATTATCTTTTTAGTATTAAGATGAACAGTATTAGGGTATAGTAGCAGTTAACATGAAAAATATGTATGGTACTTTCAATATTCAAGAATAATAATTATCGTACACACAACTACATTTTTCGAACGTAATTTCATTAAATAATAATCATGTAGTTAATCACTATAATGTGATTATCTCTAAAACCGTTGAGATTCGGGGATACTAATAAGTACATCGTTTTTCTTGTTGTATTGATGTGGCTTCAATTATTTTTCACAAAAATAGCGCTAATATAAAAGGCAAAAAAGTTTTGCGTACATTTATGCCTCATACGTGGCCTATGTGGCGCCTTCTACAAAACACATCAAAATAGGAAAAAAATTATGATTTCTCATATCAAAAAGCCCCCAACCTCAAATTTTTGTGCACACACGTCAGAAAGCGTTAAAGTTATGGTAAAAAACGAAAATTAAAATGTCATATTCAACACCCTGTATCTTTCTTAATATCAACATTTTATTAAGGCTAGTTGGTTTAACTCGCAATATTTTGAAGTGAAGAATGTACTGTATTTCTATGTACAATTACTTAAGGACCACCCTGTATACTGTAGTGACAGAAAATAGGACATACTGTACATCGGTAACGCATTCACAGTTTACCATTAGTAATTATCGAATTCCGTCAGATTGTCGAATAGAAACGTTACATTAGTGCAATGTAATTTCTTGTTTGATATTAAAATTTGCAATCATACTCTTGTATTAATCAGTTGTCAAAGCCGTATCGTCAAGTGTTAAATTTTCAATTAAGGTATATTGAACCGTATTTCGAAACATGACATTCAATGAACCGGAACGGCGTTATATACGCTCCGGATGCAACTAAGAGAGAGAATATTAAATTACGAAGCATCAAAATGGTATCATAGTGATTTGATTTGTACTATATGCGGCAGGTCATCATTATCATTCCATGAATCACAAAAATATCCCGTGATATTTTGATAAATTTAAAATTTAAGATTTTAAATTATTTTTATTCTCTCTTTTTTTAAGATACAGGATGTTCTATATAGCTCTTGATCTCCTCTCAATGCTATAACTCCAGATTTTCACTAATCTGTTCGCTTGCTACTGGCCCAACAAATCCTTCAAGCAGGAATTCATGTCGTAGTATGCCCAGTTTAATTTCAATCAAAAATATAGAAGACGCAGCATTATTATCAGTTATGAAATATTATGAAAAGGTCACCTTATTGTGTATACCTTTCCTGGAATAGAAAATAACAGAATAACGGGTGATCAGCCTTTTGGAGAATGGAACCCTCAAGATTGTCGAACTACTTTGAAAAATTAAGACCCCCTTAGTAAAAAAGTTGAAGAAGGTGTCGCGGGACACACGGTAAGTACTTTAGTTCCCTTTCAGCAATAATCAAATTTTTTCAATCAATAAATACATACACATATTAATATAAGAATTTATTTTACTCTGGTGAAACTTCATTTAACAAAAATATACAGTAGTATTGATTATAAAAATCTTATAATTAAATTGATTGGCACAAAGTATATATACAATGTATGCTGACAATCAACATTTTGCATCGTGAGACTTGCTCTGAGACTGAGGAGAGAGCGCGAGAGCCCACGCGCTTAAGGCACATAACGTAACTACCTAACGTAACGGTCAGATCTTTGGCGTCGTGACCCCCAGCGCTCCAACCTAACGTAAAGAACCAAAGTTCTGAAAATTCATGTACTGGCACTGAACTACAGTAGACAGCTTCATTATTTACATTAACTCAATTCATAACAAGATCAGTACTTCCAAAAAGGCACTGTCTATGAAATAAGACCAGGCCATCAAGCAACCAAATCTGCGAACCTAGAGACAAAACTAGCAGCGAAAAGTAAGTGCAACGTTCACGCCGCAAGAAGCACGAAAGTGACGCGGAGTTTCCTAAATTGTCATCTACTTCTGCCACATCATCTCCCACAAAACAACAACAAACTTGGGAAACGTCCTCCAGTACAAAATCCAAACCACGACACGACTCAAAGCAAATAGACCCAAATCATCCTCAATACAACATTCCTTGCGAAGTATACAATCAACTGTATGCCCTCGAGGACGCCTCTGGAATTGAATCATATTCCCAGGCAGCAAAGTATCTAGCTACTTTATATGTCAAAGCAAATCCTAATGTCACAGCTTTTTTTAAAATTCCGAGGAACACTAGCACTAAATTTATTAAACTCCAAATCCATAGATCCATCAGAGACAACAAAGTCTACCTCCCCATGCCCAACTCTTGACCCAATAATGGACACTCCAGCTGAAAACAACTCTCCAAGCTTCTCTCCTTTCATTACTAGGGTTGAAAAAACCAAGAAATCTTTGATCTCCTCAAAGATCTTCAGATCAACTTCCTCAAATGCTGGATAATCGTCTCCAAAGCTACTAACACTCCAACCTTCCTAATCAGGGTCATCCCAGACTCAGAAACTCAGCTCCAACAATCACTATTTAACGTCAACCCTCTTCCACTCAGAATATTGTCCTCAATATACAAAATTAGGTCACTTCACAACTTTAGCTTCAAGATCTAAATACAGCTTTTTTTTTAATTGACGAAAAGTGGTAGAGAGAAACAAATTCAGTCGTTGGAGACTAATTCATAATAGTTATATTATTTCCTGAGTAAGTATTGTTTGCCCTGTAGAACATTTTTTTTGTCTTTTCTATTAAGAATTAACTTTATTTTTGTAAATAGTGTATGTAGGACAAAGGAAATGCATCCACATTCCAAGACCGACGAAGCAGACATGCAGAAACATAATAGTAAATTTAAAATGCTTTTTTGGAAAAGGCACTCAGTTATTACGTCCGTTTTTACAGTAAAACCTCTCAATGAAAGACAGCTGAGGAGAATTTTTTTGATCCACTATTAAGAGGTTTAATAAATTTTATTATTTATTTCAAATTAAAACTTCTTGTGAATTGTTGTGTGTAGACTTAGACTTAGACCATAAACAGACATAAGGGTCAAAAAGTTGTCAAAAATTAACGGTAAGCCGTTATATTTGACAAAGTTTCCGCTATTATCAGTGATTTAATCTATATATAGTCAAGATTATGATTCAAATTTCAACATGTATGGTATCCAATGAGGAGTTTTCCGTTAATACTTTGAAGCTTAACATGCATACAGACTAGAAAAAATGCGTTAAAATTCAACATTTGCTCACAGAATTGCTCATATAAACGTGATATTGTTTTTTTTTGTAAAATTTTCCCGAACCATCCATTTGATGCTTTGAAAGTGTCACATTTCAACTCTTTCGCAGCTTCTTTCATTAATTGCCTGGACGAAGGATTCCTATTTCGAATATATGTTGAGCTTAATTCAAACATAATGAAGATTTAAACAAATTAAATTGTTTTATTTCACCGTTTAGTAAGGATCTTCATCTAGTAAAAGCCTCATCTATTCAATTTTTCTACATGTTTCATTATCGGCATAATTCCACCACCCTGTATGAAGCTTGGATTATAATGTGGGAGTAATACATCACTTCATTTCACTTTAAAAATTCATCCAATTGGGAACATCTTTTGGAATAAATAATCTCTCATTAAAAATAATCAAATAAGACTTTTTTAAATATGGCGAACGCGCCGAGCCAATCTTTTAAAATTTGGCGAGCACGCTGGGATTTTGGGCTCGGTCTATTTTTACAATATAAACTAGCTCTAGATGAATATTGCAATAACTTATATTATAATTTGAACAAGATATCTCTACCGAACACTCTCCGAATAATATTTCGCACTTTTTCATGTAAAATATTATACAGGGTGGTCCGTAAAAGTAATGGACCAAAGTGAAATGGAGGATTTTTTGCATAAAAATATTACAATCTGATGCAAATTCCCTTAATAAGATATTGATGAAAAAAAAGATACAGGGTGGCAAAGTTGAAATGTTAAAAATGTTTTTTCTCAGTAAATTAAAAGGTTTTTGATATACAAACGTAAAAATATTAAAACTACATCATTTTTGCGACAAAAAGGTATACTTATCATTAGTCTCAAAAGTAAGTGGTTCTCGAGATATTCGCATTTTTACACCCCCCTCTATAATTTTTATTTCATTTATTAGCACAAAAATGATAACGTTGGTAGGCGCTGATGTCAGCAAATTTATTATCAGCTATAATATAGCAAGAACATTGATAATTTGCGATAATTTTGCAATAACTTTTCTCAAAGAGGTTGCTTTGAGGTAACAGTCTAATAGATGAAAATAAAAATTATGTAGGGGAGTTTAAAAATGCGAATATCTCGAGAACCAGTAACTTTTCAGACTAATGATAGGTATACCTTTTTGTCGCGAAATTAAAGCAGTTTCAATATTTCCAATAAATAAAGGGATGCCGTTAACGATAAATAAGTTAAATAAGTTAAATAAGTTCTTGGTGTACCTAAAACAGTCCTTTGGACTACGACAGTCCCAAGCAGAACAGCAGTCTCTTGTACTACAACAGTTCCTGAAGTACCCATCATTAGTTCCGTTCCTTGGAATAAAACAGTCCATAGGAGTACAAATCGATAACATATTATGATTTCCCAGGCCCTAAAACCCCTATCTTGAAATTTTTACGCTTGTATATCCAAAATTTTCCAATTTACAGAGAAAAACCATTTTTGACATTTCAACTTTGTCACTCTGTATCTTTATTATCATCAATATTTTATCGAAGGAAGTTGCGTCAGATTGTGATATTTTTAGGCCAAGAATCTTCCGTTTCACTTTGGTCCATCACTTACGGACCACCCTGTATAATTAGCGAAGCACGTCACGAATATGTATTGAACTTTAAGATTTGAACAAATTGAAGTGTTTTATTCCATCGTTCAGTTTTTTGTTAGCTTTTTTCTAAATATTTTAATAATATCCTGATCAAAGTAATTTTTTTTCTTTCCAATCATGCAAATCTATCAAAATCCTTTACTGGGACTAATAAATTGTATCGAAACTCCACATTATAATCCAATTAAGATCGAAGTAATAAGTAATTACACAAATAAAACCGTCAAGCTACTTTAATAAACACTCCAATACCAAAAAAAAACTTCCACGACCAAAGCTCCGTGTACTCGAGCATCTTTAATTAATAAAATCAAATTTCATCTCGAGATTAATCTCGTTTAATAATTCTTAGGAAACGCAAATGAAATTATTCTCGCTGTATAATTTTAAACGGAAAACGATTGTGCTACGAGATCAGATATACCAGTATCATTTCACTTTCTTACTTACCCCTTTTGAGGTTCTACTGCTTGAAATTACAAGAAAGTTACCTGTAACAACAAAAGTATGTAAATAAAATGGTAGTAATAAGCATAATAATTTAAAATAACCATATCTTGGGAGCAAACAAGGATTTTCAAACTCAAAATACTACTGCAGCAATTTATGAAGCAATATAAATCATTATTTGTCTCATAATACGTTATTTTTTCACGATCTGAAAGCAATAAACGCGGTTTCGATATCTTACTTAGTTGCTGAGTAATCTAATTGTTGATAAACCTTGGTAAAAGAAATAGAAATTGTTAGAATAAAGACATATGCCACAAAAAATTGTTTGATTACATATACTAGAAGGTTACAGCTATCATATACAGAGATTTAATCAACAATTTTTTCGGTTCAACTGACTCAGACGTTAGTTTAAAAAAGTGGTTGAAATTTTACCTTAGTAACAATTAAGATATCTGTGCGGTTTTTTATTTTACTTGGAATTTGAAAAAACCTACTTAAAGGACTTGGGAAGATACAACTTTTGGCGTTCTGAACGTTCAATTCGGACCATTTAATCCCGAGTTATCGAATCCCAAACTTGATCAACGATTTTAGGCAAACGAACAACAATATAACGAAAAAAATTAGTGTCATGTGGGTCCTTTTGCATACTTCCCAGATATTTTTCAACACAGAACACACACAACGTAGAATGGGCGCGGAAAAGGCTCTCGACGCTGTGATTCCGAGGGGAGGGCATGGCTGAGTATAGCGGAGTATAGCAGATTATAATATGTGGCTAGAGTTGAGTCGTACCTGCATGTCGGTATTTTCTTTTTCGTTAGCTTGTTAATCGTTTGCCGAGAACCGTTGATCAAGTTTGGGATTCAATAACTCGGAATTAAATGGTCCGAATTGAACGTTCAAAACGCCAAAAGCAGTATTTTCCAAGTCCATCAAAGTGGGTTTTTTCAAATTTCAATTTGAAAACTTTATTTCCATAGATATGCACGATAATATACGATATACTTTTCGAGTAAAATTCTAAAAATAGGCCCATTTTTGGTTGTTTTGACTATAAACTATTATTGTGCAATTAGCACAGCCTAAAGACCGGTGTGGCAATTGATTATCATTAACCATTATATTTTTGAGGGATTCCATCAAAAATCTCGCCTACTGCTATTACATTCATCTTCAATGCTAACCCGACACGTTTTAACCAGAAACTATCTTAACATTTTGACGCCTTACAGATGATTTGAAAATCAAAGAAAAAATACCGTTCTCTTAGAAGCAACAACTACTTCCCTGGCTGTATGCCACGAAACGAAGGACATTGAAATAGACTTCAATGTTAAGCGAGGTTGGTATATCCGCAACCATTTCAGTTTGGAAGAAACTGTGAATGAAGTAAATAGTGAGTAACTCCAAGAGCTCATCAATATCTCAAATGTGGTTTTGAAAACAAAAGGGTTCAATAAAACTCGAAGTCCAAACCACAATATTTAATCTTGTCCATCAAAGGACAATCAGGCTGCTACTAGTTTCGGTAAATAATTACCATCATCAGGCTACAATAGAAATAGAAATGGTACACTTAATATAAAGATCTCATGAAATTTTTTGTTAAATTTAAACAGAACTACTTCTCAAGTAATGTAACAGGATGTTAAAAGTTGAGAATACAATTGAGAATATAAGAATATCAAAAATTACATTTAAAATTAAAAAAGTACATTAAAATTTTTTTGAAATAAAAAGACATGAAAGCAATTTGCAATTCAAAATTTGATATCAAAAATTATATTAATAAGATGATAAAATCAAATTTAGTTAACTTCATGAAACATATACAACTGGAAAACCGGTAAGTTATTACCATTAAAAATTACTCATAGGTATGATACTACAATATGATATTGAAATCAATTGTATCCTCAACTTTTAACATCCTGTTACATTACTTGAGAAGTAGTTCTGTGAAGTTTAACAAAAAAATTCATGAGATCTTTATAGAGTAAGATCCCAGGGCCACCAGACGTCACGTATTTTCTGACGAAGGAAATGTAGACGATTGAGTAGTGTTAGTATGTACTAAGAACACATGCCTACCTGCTAGCTTGCTTAGACGGCCAATTTTCAGGTATCAGGTAATCAAGGCACATAAAAACATTACTTACCTCACGTAAATTCTCCGAGCTGAATTTTACATATATTTTGGGCAATATTCTTAAAAATAAGTCGCTAATACTCCCAGACACTTTTCGTCGGCCATATTGCTTTGCAGACGCTTTAAGGATCCCAAAATAATTACTTAACTTCACGTAAATTCTGATGCTCCATTTTTATATATGTCCATCAGACAACTATTTTGAAACCTTTTACAAAAGGGGCCAATCATCCCCTAAACTCAATTTTAATGCCTCTGTGGGTAGGAGCACTATCCACGCGCATGAGACTGAGTGAGACAGATCAGATTGAGATCGCGGGTAAAGTGACCCCCACTTTGTGGGACACTCTCGTCTGAGCACATTGAAAATGGTATAAAGTGGGGGGTCACTTTACCCACGATCTGGCGATCTTTACAGTGGAAGAAAATGATGATAATGCTGATGATGACAATGACGATTTAAATATTCAATATCAAGATAGGCTGGATGATGAATTGTCTAATTTCAATGACGATGATAATGAAGATTCAAGGCACTACTCAACGATGTTGAGAGATTAATATTTTTCTACTTTTTTTTATGATTAATTCCCAATAAATTTGATAATTAATTGAAAAAAATTGCTGTTATTCAATAAATTTGTTAGCACTATCAAGTTTTTGACATTTCTTTAAATATAAAATTGTTTATTCGAAATTATCAGAACAGCTTGCAGGATAAAATTCTAGAATTATTGTAGTCAAATGAGCATTTTTGTGTAAGTTAATTTTTAATTGTTCACCTGATTTTTCAATTTTTAGCTGATTTTCTTAATATTAATAATTAAATGGTATGAGTAAACTGTGAGAGTGAGAGGTATATATATCCTAATACATGTCTCACTCAGTCTTATGCGCGTGGATAATGCCCTCGCGCTCCTACCCACAGAGGCATTAAAATTGAGTTTAGGGGATGATTGGCCCCTTGGATCGGTCTGTCTTTTTTTAAATTTCTATTTCTATTGTAGCCTGATAATGGTACTTATTTACCGAAACTAGTAGCAGCCTAATTGTCATTTGCTGGACAAGATTAAATATTGTGGTTTTATTGAACCCCTTTTAAATAGTGGGTATTTAATTTTTTGACAATAAAATTGTTTAAAAATGCAAAATACTTGAAATAAAAGTAGCAAAAAATCGGAACACGAGCTGTTGTGATGTCCAACACGTTATGAAACCCTTGTAAACGCTTGTATTGACTTAAATCCAATATATCCAATAACAAGATACTCCAACCGAGAGTATTCTTCGACGTCATGTTACTACATGTAACAAACAGAGGCATTGTTGAGTTTAGGTAGTGGTCGATGTTTGCGTTCGCTTTTGCTTTGATCATTATCTTGTACGTGTATTTGAATGGCTCTCACGTCAGCTGACCCCAACTAGAGTTTATTTTACGATGAAATAATGTGAGTAATTTATGATTGTTGTTAAAGGAATAAAAAAAAGGAAAAAGTATGAGGAACAGTACCAAATATAAGCAAATCCTGTGAAAAATAACCTGTCTCTTCAGTTTTATACTTAATTTCAATAAAAATTGAAATTCCCAGCTCAAAATTATTGTTATAATAATAAATAATAATTTTTTCAGAAAATACAACACAAATTATGATAAGATCTACGTTGAAGTAAGCGTTGCATGATGTTTATACATACAGAGTTCGGCAAAAGTCCGAACAAATATCGCAGAAAATATAGATTTTTCGGGAGATCTTTTCACACCACAAATTTTACTCCAACTTGAACTATAATTTGAGAATATTTTGAAACATACAGGGTGTTCCAATAAAGTGTGGCGTATCAAAGTTACATTTTTTTTCATGGAACATCCTATATTTCATTGCATTTTCTGATTGCCCCTAAAAAATTTGATACTCCTCTATAATGGTTCCCTATACCTAAATACAGAGGCTTCAGAGTTATACTGACTTTTTTAAAAATGTGAACATTTCGAAAAAAATTGATAACTCATTGATATAACAAATCCTAGCAAATTTTCTCTTACATCTAAATAGTTGGACATTCGTGGAATGTATTCCACGATTGAGAACTGAATAATTTCTTACAGGGTGTTCAGAATTTTCAGTTTCATTATTAGATCATTCAATGTGCAGTATCAGTCTCATTTCAAATGGAACACCCTATATTTTCATAATTTATCAGATTTAAAAAAATGTCTTCTTTCGATTGGTATAAGGGTATCCTATACCTAGATATTATACTTTTCGCGCAATTTACAATTTTCTTGAATTGTATGCTAAATAGATTTCAAAACATCTGCAATTCTCTCTTAAATTTCAAACTAATGATCTTGGCATAATTGTTGTAAGAAACTAAATAGATCACGTTGAGCCTTCAGAAAATATAGGGTGCTGCTATCCTATTCCGAGTGGTTAAAAAGATATAGCCACTTTCACAGAAAAATCACTATCCACATAGAGAAAATTTACGAAATAACAAAAGAGATTCACACAATACGAGTGTTATGTTGAAGATTAGTCCAATTATTATCATTTAGAACACTAAAATACAACATGAATAAAAACGGAACTAACAACTAAAAGTAATAAACCTTTTGTTTTTTGTTATTTCATAAAATGTCTAAGTGGATAGTGATTTTTCTGTGGAAGTGGCTATATCTTTTTAACCACTCGGTATAGGATAGCTAAACCCTGTATTTTCTGAAGGCTCAAAACGTGGTCTATTTAGTTTCTCACAACAATTATGCCAAGATCATTAGTTTGAAATTTAAGAGAGAATTGCAGATGTTTTAAAATATATTTAGCATACAATTTAAGAAAATTGTAAATTGCACGGAAAGTATAATACCTTCACACCATTCGAAAGACGATACGATACAGGGTGTTCCATTCAAAATAAGCCTCATACTGCACATTGAATGAACTAATAATAAAATTGAAAATTCTGAACACCCTGTAAAGAGATATTCAGTACTTAATCGTGGAATACATTCAACGAGTGTCCAACTATTTAGTTGTAAGAGAAAATTTGCTAGAATTTGTTATATTATTAATTATTTAAAAAAAGTCAACATATCTCGGAACCCTCTGTATATAGGTATAGGGCACGGTTTGTAGAATAATACGGTTGCCCCACTGTGCCGGCAACATCGCGGGTAATACGTCACAGGCTACGTCACCAGTATGCTAGAGGCTGACCGTTACGCGTTACGTTACGAGTTTCTGTAGTTTTCTTTTGTTGTAACGACTGTTGATTATTGTGGTTTAAATTGAAGTTCTCGGAGTTTTCGTGTTGTTTTTATTGATAAACTTTATTAGTGTATCTATAGACTATTTTGAATTTAATTCAACTAAGTACTATATCTCTTTCATCGCGGAGAGTCAGGTGATAATAAAAAATTTTTATTCTATAATTTAAAATGCTTTTTTGATATTTTATTGTAGAAATGACTGGAACAATTTGTAGTGTGGCTACTTGTAAAAGTAACAGTGGGCAAAAAAGGAAGGGGAATTAATAAGATTTTTTACTTTCCCCAAAAAAAGGAGTTTTTAAAACAATGGGTTCGTCTTTGTCGAAGAAAAGGCCCCTTTGATCCAAAAAATAAACGTGTCTGCAGTAAAAATTTTGCGCTGGATCAATATGAAGACATGATTGAAGCTCAGATAATAAATATATTGCCAAAAAGACTCAAATAAACAGGTAAGTTGTCAATGAAATCTTGCCCGAAAAAATAAGTGTTTTATTGTATATATTTTAGCTATTCCATCACTTAATCTTCCATTGGCTCCTGAACAGAATATTAGTGAAAGGAGGATCAATTTCAAATTATAACAAAAATTGTAAAACGTACAACTAATTTTATAAGAAAAAAGAACCACTTATTGCCAAAAAATTAATTTATTCATTTGTTCGACAGAGAGTATGTATCAGGATAAAATACCTTAATTCAAAGAAATCTGAAGAACATTCATTGAATAAAAGAAAACGTGACACCGATGAAACTAGAAGATTTTATAAAAAAATGAGAAAAACTGTAACATAATCTATTATTCTATTATTATGGTTCTATATAAATAATATACAATATATACAATTCAATTATTACTTAGGTGTGTTAATAAATTTTAAACCATTTTTTCTTTGTTGTGTTTGTATCTTATATAAATATATTTTGTCGTAATACTTTGTCTTATTTAAGACCCAAAATAACTATAATATAGGTACAAGTAAACATTCATCGTGTAATTCATATAATACCGCCTTCGTTTAAGTTTTAATTTTTTAATGGAAAATATACTTTTAGTTATCATTAATTGTCCTTTGTCTCGATTTTAATAAACTTGCCCTGTAATTATTAAAAACATTATTTTCATTATACTTGAGATGCTCGGAATTTGCCAACAGCATACTTGTGACGTCACGACTGGCCGTGTCATGATTGGTTAAAAGTTACGAGGCAACCGTATTATTCTACAAACCGTGGGTATAGGGAACCATTATGAAGGAGTATCATATTTCTTAGGGGCAATCATAAAATATAGGGTGTTCCTTAAGAAAAAATATAACTTTGATACGCCACACTTTATTGGAACACCCTGTATGTTTCAAAATATTTATAAATTATAGTTTAAGTTGGAGTAAAATTTGTGGTATAAGTAGATTTTCCGAAAAATTTATATTTTCTGCGATATTTGTCCGGTCCCGTACTTTTGCCGAACTCTGTATATGATGTTCATAAATAATATTAGGACCTTTTAAAAGATAATAACCATTTTGAAAACCATAACACAAAACAGTTAATTTACTAACAAATATCCCACGGCAAAAACATGGAACAAAAGGGATCTTAGACGTGGTCGAAGCTCTAGAGGCAAGGTATAGTCTCTGAAAGCTTGTTTTCCGACATGGTTCTAGAGAAAACATTTCGATGTTACGTAGTAGAGAAGATAGTGAAACCAGGACCGTCTTAGAACTAAAATTTAAATATTTTTTTAATACTATCTTGGTTTATTCTCTTTCAGATATGGGAGCGATTCAAAACATCCTATTTTTAAAACGGCAAACAATATTTTAGGTAAATTTCAACTGTTTTTTGAATTAAATTTTTCTTAAACCGATTCTCTTAATGGTTGGAGCGGTACAGAGATGGCAAAACATCTTTTACTTTGTCTAAAAGATTGGGAGAATATAATTTACAGACAAAGGGAAAATAAGTGAAATATATGTTGCTTTCTCTTGAATAACTTTCGGGAATAACTGTGAGATAATTTGGTCCTTGTTTTAATTTATTATACAGGGTGATTTATAACTATTGCAATATAAGTTAAAACAGAAGCAAATATGCCTTTGGAAAAAGATATGAAGATAATTTCTATCCTCCAAGAAATATTCTTTAATTGAAGGATTTTCACGATAAAAAGACGATGATGTCATTTTTAGTTACTTTCCTGCTTATCAGAATAAATATTAATTCACCAGCCGTAAATACAATTTATTCTCAACAGCCAGGGCAATTTACAGCTAGCGGGTTGTCAAAACTTCAAGACGTTGTCAGATCAACTGGTAAAATTCCCCAGTTTGTTTTGACTTTTATTTACAAGCTTTTTTGGTGCTTTCGAATTCAGTTTCTTTAAGATTGAAAAAACAGCTATTTTCATAACTAGTTATTAAGACAAATCTGCAGTATGTAGTTAATAAAATGCCGAAGCAGCTGAACAGTAAACGTCAAGATATGGTAACATCTTTGTTAAGGTATTTTGAACGAGAATGCCGAAATGGGGGCCCGCTTCTCCCGCTTACTGCTGTAAGAGACGTAAGTAATAGTATTCCCTATTTGTATTCATTATTATTAAGAACTGTCAATATAACATCAGATTGACTTATCCAATTTTCGTTAAGTAAAGAAAAAACTACAGCTTGGCAACATCACAATATTTTGTTTTACAACGTCATCTACTTTTTATCGTATATAAACCATACCATAATAAATCTCTCCATTGGCGTGTTAAGTTTATAAAAAAGGATATATAGTTGTCTAAAATATTTAATTGAAATTCCGAGGATCAATATGGGAACTACAGGTGTTTCAATATCGGAATTATATTCACAAACGAAACCGCACTTACCACACCCTGGCGAACTTCTGCGTACACATAGGGGGGACTGTCAAACACGCTACGGAAATTAATCCCTTTGTTAATCAAGATCAAATTTGGAATTGTTCCAGAAGACTGCATTTTATGTCTAAATATTCAAGTTAAATTTAGTTTTCAGAGGCTGGTACAAATCACTCAGTCTACCTCAATAAATATCCCCCTCATGTAAATGTACGCCCATGACAACACCTGTCACCTGTCCCTGATCGAAGCCTGTAGCAACAACGAAGTCACTCTAGGCTTGCTCACAGTAAATCGAAAGGTAACCACATTGCCGACTCACTATCCAGGAAAGCAGCTTCCCAAAAACTTTCGGGACCTGGCACTTTCATTGGTCTGTCGGCGTCGGCTATGATTGACCTAATAAAGGAACACTCCCTTGAAAAGTTTAAGGGTAGATGGGAAGATGCAGAAGGTTGCAGGCTTGCCAAGGAACTGCTGCAGTAACCGGTCAGGAAAGTAGCCAAAAAATCCGTGACTATGAACAGACAGAACCTTCGGACAGCCACGGGTATTCTGACCGGTCACTGCCACCTACGAAAACACCTCTACAGACTGGGTCTGTCTGACACTTCACTCTGTAGGGGATGTGAACAGGAAGATGAGACTGTCGAACACATTCTTTGTAAATGTCCAACACTTTCTCAATTTAGGTTTTCTGTTTTCGGTGAGTACAGGCTAACACAAGCCAGCATGAGGGAGCTTACTTCCGGCGACGTTATCGCCTACTTCAAACAAGTAGGCTGGATGACGAGCTAGAAGGAAGTCTGAACCTCAGAAGGATGCAAAGTGGGCCAATAGTGGCCTAAGTGCTGTGGGGTCACCCACCCTTCAAAATCTTACATGACAATATTGATCTCAACTAGATTCATAAATCGAGAATTTTCAAAAAAAAGCAAATAGGCCACCATGGGCACTGTCGACAGAAGTGAATACAAAAACATATGAACATTTTTAAAAATTTCTTTTCTCACTTCCATAGCAAATGGAAATTTCATTAAATAAATTGACCCGTGCGAGAAAATTTTGTTAGCTCATGAAATAGAATTTTTACAAACAAATTGATACCTTTTAAAAATTTTATCATACGCCCTAGATGGAAATGCGTAAATTTGTCAAAATAAATGAACCCCCTTAAAAATTTGTATCGTACGCCTATGATGAATAGTAATTTTCACAAATGAATGATTCCTTCACACAAATGTTATCTTACGTCCATGAAAGATAGATATTTTTGCAAATAAATGCAGCTCTATAAATAAAGGCTTCATTGTTAATTATTGTGTTGCATAAAAACGTGACGACTAACTGAAAGTATTGTGTGTTGCATAAAAACGTGACCATCGTTTTTTTTCACCCAAAAAAAGTAGTGAACGCGGTCAAAAATTTTTTACTTCAAAAATACCGTTACAAATAGAAGGCTAAACATGTTTAAAAAAAGAAAAAATATTGCTTAGATTTTCCTCGCAATCACACATTATACCAAACGAACTAGAATAAAAATGCTCATTGGATTTGGCAGAGCGAATCTTCTTTTTCACAACAAAGCTTGAATCCAATAAAACTATCACTTGACTTTGACCTAATAGAATCCCTGTACGCAATTGGAATATTGAGGAATATTCTTGACCCGTTTCGAGAGAATTTTTCCAATAATTTTCTTTTCAAGCATCTCCAAACATGACAATCGAAATATGGTAATTACTTTTGAAATATAGCGAATAATCAGACAACCCTGTATGTACTCGTACCTAACCTAACTACAATTTTTGCATTTATTAAAATAAATAATTGAATTTTGATGAATATATTATGACCGGAAAATTGCCTGGCGTAACGCAGACCAAACAAACGTTCAGTAAAATAAATAATTACTTGAGAGCTAATTGTATATTTCAAATGCAGTTCTATTTAAATGGAAAATGTTCATGAACATTATAAAGCTGAAAGTCAGGGAATAAAAAAAACATAGGCAGCAAACAGGAGTAAAATTAAAATGAATAAACTTCTTTTAAAAAAAATTAACTTCCTGTCTAAACTGATCTCTTTTAAAAATTTTATCGTGGAAATTAACGATCTATGATTAGAAATAAATTAATTCTCTTTAAAAATTAAATCGTACGCCTATGATACGCGGTGATGGTTTGGAGGTGACCATTCCATAAGTTTTGTACCTGTTAGCAGCATGGAAGGAATTTATTGAAAAAAGGGAAAAAAGGTTATCAAATAATAATATTAAATTTAAATGTTTTCAAACTGAAAATATGATATGTTTGGATTTAATAATTGTTGGAAAACCATAAAATTTCTTCTTTTTTTATTCGATATTTACAATCAATTAGTAAAAAATAATTGGTAGAAATATTTTGCAACAAAAATAATTAAAACAATATTTGTATATATTTTTTAATAACAATGTATACAGGGTGTCCCACGACGAGTTAAAACTATCTGTATATAGGCGAGCGGCGCACCCCTAAAAAGATGCACAAAAAAGCGAGTTGATCGACCACTACAAAACGCAAGGAAAAAACCAATTGGGATCGATTAATTATATTATTAGCAACAAAAAACCTCAATAACATTTTTTTGTCCCGATGGTCAGTCATTTGTTATTAACCAAAAACTGAAAATGAAAAAATCGTTACGCTAATCATTTTTTAAGGTAAAATGGATAAAAATAAACACTTTTTGACTCCTGATATTTTTTCGAAAAATGCTTTGTTTTCAAGTTATCGGCAATTCA
>CAJUYH010007173.1:0-18158 GCA_910591685.1 Galerucella tenella
ACATATACAAGACTACTTAACTGGATGAAACAGTGTGTAACTGTATCCGGTAATGTATTTTCTGTAAGTACAATCATCACTGACTCCGAAAAAGCATTTATCAATTCGATTGAAGAAATCTTCCCGAATGTGCTACATCATGGATGCTATTACCACTTCAGCCAAAATATATACAGAAATATGCAAAAATATGGTTTGGCAACCAAAGCGGACAGTGACGCAATTTTCAAATCAAAAATCAAAATGCTGAAAGCGTTAGCTTTTGTACCGGTCCCTTTCATCTCCAGAGGCTTCGACTTGGTAGTGAAAGAACATCAGTTCACGGAAGTAAATGAAGAATTCATTAATTATTTCGAGAATACATGGATAGGAAAGATGGAGAGAAGAGGTAGAGCTGAGCCTATGTTTGCTTATTCTCTCTGGAGCTGTTTTGAAAGTGTTCTTCGGCAATCACAGTTGACCAACAACGCCGCTGAATCATGGCATAGGGGTTTTTTGGAACTTTAGCTCTTTATGCCAGGTTATGTTTGAGCGACCAGGGGTCGCGACGCAAAAGATCTGACCGTTACGCGTTACGTTACGAAACGTTACGTTACATTTCTTCGTTATGTGCCTAGCGTGCTTGTGCCTCCTTAGTCTCTCTCTCGTTTACGAAGCAGCGATTCATAATAATAAATATGCTCCTACCCGGATTTGAACCCGGGCCGCCCGCGTCCAATGCAAGCATTCTAACCACTGAACCACCGATGCTATATTGAAATTCTATGCAAAGCTGGTATTCGCAGTGCTAGTGATCTACTTGAATTTGTTCGGATAAATTTTTACTATTATTTCCATAATTTGTTTTGCGCGATTAAGGGGTCTAGCACATTTACTTTTCGAAATACAGGGTGTTGAAATTTTGAAAGCTTGAATGTTTTAATTCGATAACTTTAAAATGGATGGATAAATTGATTTGTCATTTGGCAGGTTGTTTTTAAATGTAAAAGGGCATATTTTGAAAGAAATTGTAGTTTGTGCAACTAGTGTGGATATGATGGCCATGTCGCACGAGGACGAAGTTTGAGCACGACGCCGTAGGCGGAGGGCTCAATCGTTCAAGTGCGATACAGACAATCCACACGAGTCGAGCAGCATATTTTTTCTACGATCCACTTAAGAAAAAATCTGGAAAATAAAAATTTCTATAAACTGTAATATACCTAACTTCAAATTAAAAATTTTACAATTCAATTTTATATTTCCACTAATTTTGTGGTAAACGTACAGTTCTTGAAATTTGTATAGGGCTACGGTTTCATTTTTTAAATATACGATGCTGTTCTAAGTAGATGTTGCCAGTCGGACTGCCTCATGAAAGGTTCCGTACCACTATCTATAATAATGAATATTCTGCTAAATATTTCAAACGTCTACCTGTTGTTGTTATTATTATCAAGCAGAATAATTATTTTTTGAAATAAAAGTAACAATTAAAAAAAACTTTTTCACGGGAATCGAACCTAGGTCTACGGCGTGAGAGTCTGGATTGCTTACTACTCAACCACTGAGAGATATGAAAATTGTTTATCTATAACGTCAGATGTACCTATTACATAATTTTATAAAATCTGAGGTCTCCTCAAATACCCATTTTATTCTGTTTTAAGTATTATTTGTTTGTAATTTGTACGGATTATTTATTTCAAGTTTATCTTTGTAAATAAATATTCTTGATCCAGTGCGCTTCTATGAGAAACTTTGACAAGTTATTTTGACGTTTCTTTTAAATTGAAAAAAGATGAATGACGGATACTCAACTCGAATGCTGATTGGTGGATTTCATATACGTTCTAGGATGTATATGAAATTATATCCGTTTAGTTAACTGATGGCCTACATTTCCATTTTGTAAACTGTGCAGAATAGTAGTTTGTGCAACTAGTGTGGATATGGACGATCCACACGATTCGAACATTATATTTTTTCTACGATCCCTTCAAGAAAAAATCTAGAGAATAAACATTTGAATATACTGTAAAATAAATATAACTTGAAATTTAAAATGTTCAACAATTTTATTTATAATCGTACCAATTCAATTTTATGTCTTCACTAATTTTTTTGTGATAAACGTACAGTTCTTAAATGTACAATTTGTACAATGTTACGGTTTCCCTTTTTAAATATGCGAAGCTGTTATAAGTAGATGTTGCCAGTCGGACTCCCGCACGAAGGGTAGGTATCGTACCTTTATCTACAATAAATATGCAAAATACGAAATATTTCAAGCGTCTACCTGTTGTTGTTATCAATATCAAGCAGAATAATTATTTAAAAATAAAATCATTAATAAAAAAAAAGTTGTTTCATGGGGAATCGAACCTAGGTCTACCGCGTAATAGTCTGACATGTTTACCACTCAACCACCGAGATCTATTATAAGGACATGTCCATCGGTAGCTCCTCAATTACCCATTCTATTCTATTTTTAGTATTTGTTATCAATTTATACGGACTATTTTATTTGTTCATTTTTGTAAATAAATCTTAATCCAGTGCTTCTGAGAGAGACTTTTTTGACAAGTTATTTTGACGTTTCTTTAAATTGAAAAAAAGATGAGTGACGAGTACTAAACGCGAATACCGATGCTATATTGAAATTCTATGCAAAGCTGGTATTCGCAGTGCTAGTGATCTACTTGAATTTGTTCGGATAAATTTTTACTATTATTTCCATAATTTTTTTTGCGCGATTAAGGGGTCTAGCTACTTTTCGAAATACAGGGTGTTGAAATTTTGAAAACTTGAATGTTTTAATTCGATAACTTTAAAATGGATTGATAAATTGATTTGACATTTGGCAGGTAGTTTTTGAATGTAAAAGGGCATATTTTGAAAAAAATTGTAGATTGTGCAACTAGTGTGGATATGATGGCCATATCGCACGAGGACGAAGATGAAGCACGACGCCGTAGGCGGAGTGCTCAATCGTTCAAGTGCAATATGGACAATCCACACGAGTCGAGCAGCATATTTTTTCTACGACCCACTTAGGAAAAAATCTAGAAAATAAAAATTTCTATAAACTGTAATATAACTTCAAATTAAAAATTTAACAATTCAATTTTATGTTTCCACTAATTTTGTGGTAAACGAATGTCCAATTTGTATAATGCTACGGTTTCCTTTTTTAAATATACGATGCTGTTATAAGTAGATGTTGCCAGTCGGACTCCCTCATGGAGGGTACCGTACCATTATCTATAATAATGAATATTCTGCTAAATATTTCAAACGTCTACCTGTTGTCGTTATTAATATCAAGCAGAATGATTATTTAAAAATAAAATTAACAATAAAAAAAATTCCTCGCGGGGAATCGAACCCGGGTCTACCGCGTGAGAGTCTGGTGTGCTTACTACTCAACCACCAAAGAATATGCAAATTGTTTATCTATAACGTCAGATGTATTATATAACTTTTGCTTAAAAGGAACTAAAGTTCCTACCGTGTGTCCCGCGACACGTTCTACCTTTTATTACTTATTGACGCTCAAAAATCGTCCCTTTGGACTTTCCTGAATAATATTAAAAAGGAACAATGCCTGACAAAACTTGAAATTGCGAAAGCTATTTCTGGAGAGGAGCCACTAAAAAAAATATAAATCATTGGATCAGAGAGTGCGCAATATATGTTCATCGTTTGAAGAAACATGTAATGATGATGAATTGATTCCTTTTTTAAAAAATATAGCTAACGTTTTGTAATGTTGTGAATTGCAATAATTGAATTGAATAAGTGTTTTCTACTTTTTCAGCCGAAACTAGTTGAGTACATTGTAATTTTTAGTTCATTATATTGTGCGGTCGACCAACTTTGAGTTTTTTTTTATTTGATTCAGATTTGGGCAACTTTGAGAATGGATGATTTCCACAACAATTAAACATGTTTTCAAAAAGCTGTTATTCGAATGATATGGTTTTAGAAATTTTGTTTTTCGAAAAATTTAATTTTCGAAAATAGACATTTTCGAACAATTGCTTTTCGAAAAAGATGATTTTCGAAAAATAGTTTTAATTGAGGAAATAAATGTAACCAAGTCAGAGTTGGACAATAAAATTTTAGTACAAATGAAAAGTCAATACATTAATATTCCTGATCAGGATTTATGCCATGTGATTGAACACTTTGAGGTAAAATTTCACATAAAAAATGATATTTTGCCCATTATAAAAAAAGCTTATTCAATGCCTTATGCTTTAACGACAGTAGTTGGAGAAAAAATTCATCAAGTGGTTGTGATAGGTATACTCAAGCCAGTCTCTCACAGTGAATGGGCATCACCGATTTTAATTGTGAGGAAACGAAATAATGATGTCCGTATTTGTACTGATTTTCGGGTAACAGTCATTAGAGAGTTATTGGAACTTTTATGAGGTCAAGCAGTAATAGTGCTTTCCTTATATTGACATATACGCATACGCATTCGATGTTTTGAATAAGGGAAACATTATTAAGGTTAGTGCTTGTCCTTATATGTGCGCGATCACTGCAGTGCACTATCCCGACTTTATTTCATGTTTCATATTTATATGTCACAATTTGTAGGTGATCTGTGTCATCTGTGACACCTACCTTAATATAATGTCATTATAGAGTTTCATGTTTCAATAACTCCAAATTTTAAGTCTGTTTTAAGGACGAGCACTATTTATTTAAGGTCATCACAATTACTGCAAGGCAGTAAATTCGTGTTTCCAATAACTCTCTAATAAGATGTTTTTTCAATTTTGGATTTGTCAGCGGCATATCAACATCTTAAGGTGCATGTTGATTTCCAAAAATACTTAACCATTAATGGACCAGATTTTGGCTGGTATTTCAGGAGTACACTGCTATCTGGATGATATATTGATAGCGGCCAAATCACAGCAAGAAGCGGTTCAACTTCTGGATAGGGTGTTGAGTAGATTAGCCATATACAATGTTAAGGTAAACATGAGCAAATGTGAATTTTTTCAGACAAAGGTGGAGTATCTAGGACACTGTCTAGATGGTGAGGGAATACATTCAACAAATGAAAAATTGCGTGCTATCCGCAATGTAACACAACCACAGAATATAACCCAATTAAGATCTTATTTAGGATTATTGAACTATTATAGTAAAATATAGTTACTTTGATGAGCTATGTGTTGAATCTACTAAGCTCAGCAAAGACTTGATAACGACTAATCAGGTACTCACTCATTATGACCCAAGTAAACCCATTGTCATAGCATGTGATGCGAATACAAACGGGATAGGGGGTGTACTATGCCATAGAATTGATGGTAATGGAAAACCTGTCTTATTTGCATCAGGTACTCTATCGAAAAGTGAACTCTTAGTAAGCTCTTTGAGGATATGTTGACGGATTTAGAAATCCGCCATCGATTCACTCCTCCGTATACACCACAGGCTAATCCCGTTAAACGAGCTAACCGCACTTTGAAAACCATGATAGCTCAATTTTGCGAGCAAGACCACCGAGATTGGGATCTGAGAATATCCGACCTGAAGTTTGCAATTAATAACTCTAAGCACGACTCTACCGGTTTCTCTCCTGCCTTTCTCAATTTTGGAAGAGATCCTGACGTCTCGAACACACTACGCCGAGAGGCACACTATTACAATTTGCGTGGACGTGACTGGAGATGTACCATAGGGGATTCGATTATGAAAAAAAGAGCATATTACCGAATACATATTAAAGACTTGAAACCGATTTCAGAAAAATGCGAGTACTTTTCAGAATGAAACCGAGATGTGATGCTCCGCCTCGTGGGAGCGATCCCTTACCAACCCGGAACCCGGTACAAGACCGAGCTGAACGTCTCCAGCAAGAAAGGGGTCGAGACACTCATATTCGGGAATTGGCCCAGAAATTACGAGAGCGCAACCGACGGGAGGAAAAAATTATAGATTAGACTTCCCCTGTGTCTTCCCCAATACCCCTTTTCTCAACTTCCCCTGTGTTCACCCCCCCAGCTCCTCTCTTTCCTGTTCTCTCGGAGTCTCCGGAATCGCTCGTATTCCCGGAAGATTTTGTTGGGAGGACCTGGATTTTCCATATGAGTGGGTACCAGATACAGATCCTACTTTCCTGGAAGACCTGATGGCCATAGGGCCGTATGTACCGAGCAGCACACCGCCGCCGTCATCTCCCTGCCATGAAGCTGGCACGTATATGGAGAAGGTTACGCTGGAAACCGTTATTCGGAGGGAGAAACTCATTCCAGCGGATGAAGATGAATTGGTCAGGTGCAGCGAACAGATTACCAGAAGATCGGATGTTCAGTACGCCTTTGACCCGTTATTTTCGCCGCCTTCTGCCCCAACTGTTCCACTCCAAATGATAGCAGGGCACATAGAGCAGCAACGGCTGATTTCCTTCGCACTGCAACAACCCAAGGACCGGCCGTGGCCTACCGAGTGGGTCAACCGTAGTCGTTCGTACCGGCCCGCAAATTCCGATCCACGACGCTGGTGTAGGGTGTACTTATACGACGACCAGGGTGTGCGGTGTAAAATATATCTACCGCCCATAAATGATCGCTAGTACTTTGTGCATCAAGATTAACTGATAGAATTTTGTTTTTAGTTCTTGGTGGTTTATTGTAGAATTTTTCTTTTCTTTTAGGGGGGGTAACAGTTTGAACCTGGTATCTGTCAAACTCACTTGAAGTGTAGTAGGATTATAAAACTCTCTTTTCGTTTCTAGATTTTCGGTCTCCTTTTTTATACACAATGGCTTCCAAGTCTTCATTCGAAATATTAGACATATGCGGTTCGGAAAGTTGGGATAAGGACGATCTCATGTTCGTAGCCGTTCAGCGATCAGTGGACCAACCCAGTAACAAAGAAGATACGACCGCCAGCTCACCCGTCCAAGCGAAACTGAGTGTAAGTCCGAACTTCAACGAAATGGACTCGGAAATTCCTGCGAATTCAAGCAGGTCCTCCGTATTAGATAAAGTACCGGAGGAGATTGGACGAGGAACCGGTTCATCTTCAAGCCATACATACCGGCCATCGAGCGAGCAACCAGACGATGACATTTACCTACCCATCGATAGGGACTTATGTTGGAAGTGTGGGTACCCTGGACACAGCGGTGACGCTTGTACTCGCGGAAAAACTATACTATTCTGTTCTCGTTGCGGCCGTATTGGTCAGATGTCTAGGAATTGTTCATGCAAGAAGCCGACCGTTAGGACTACCCTTATTAAGCCGTCTCTACGTTGTTCCCGCTGTAATAATTCCGGGCGGATAGCAAGGGATTGTACTTGTGGAAAACTGTCTGTAAGACGAGGTACCAGCCGAACCATTTCCCAGCCGGTACCGGAGCCAAGAAAACGCTCCGTAGCAACACAGGCACTGATAGTTTTACGTTCCCTCCAAGATGTTGGCATTCAATGCGAACTGATCCCAGAAAATTCCGGAAGGCATCAATAGCGTTCGTCAGCGGTATTCAACGCTTCGGAATAGCTCCACCTGTAGAGGAGTGAAGCAACGTTCTTCCAGCCCGTATCCAAGCCGAAGTACGAGGAGTTTCAGGCTCCAGTGATACCAGTGAGGTTTGCCGCAAGACTTAATAGTTTCATTGGGTGAAGATATTCTGTGTTATGTGACAAATATTCGTTTTAGGTTTCAATTTAGACATTTTGTGTTATGAGAGGAAGATTCGTTTTAGGTTTTAAAGATATTCTGTATTATGTTAAGAATATTCGTTTTAGGTTTTAATTAAAAAAATACAATAAATGAAAGCGTTACTTTCATTTATTGATTTTTTTTAATCGAAGTATGTAACGTTGTTACTATTTTTCCGATATCCTGTAGTATATATTTCAGTTTTTCCATTATTAAGATCACCGATAGCCTTCAGCTGAGGCAATCCCTGCTTCCACACACACACACCCTCTTTCGTATCTAGCTGTTAAATTGGGGTATTAATAATTATTATGGTATATGTGTATTAGTTTTAAAACATCTGGTATATTGTACCTTTGTGATTTTTACGATAACGTTCGCGCAAATCAGTCCGCGCATTTCTTAAAATTTTTAAGTAGGAGACCTCCTGAGTGGGGTCGAAATAAAAATTGATAAAACAGGGCAGCGAGAAGAAGTAGTGCTTTTGCTTTGCTTCTGCTCTCTTGCAACTTTCAACCGTTCTAGTTCCAGCTGTTGTTATCCGACCGACCGTTTCCGGACACTGATTTTCGTGCACGAGGTAATTATGTTGTAAATAATTATTTCCGTTATAAATTCATTCACACCTGACTTCTTTTAATTTAACATTGTCATTGATAGAATTTATTTTTGCTTATTGCTTGCTTGAGTGTAGTAAGTTTTCTGCGCATTTGTGAACAATTCCGAAATAAAATTTTTCTTGTTGGCTCCACTTTTTGGGAGAAGATATATATTTGAGAAATTTCAAGGATTTTCGCTGCCAGGCAGGTAGATTCTTGAGAGGTTCTCAAAGTATTTCGTTGAAACCCACTGCCGCCGTTTATCTGACGAGAAAATATTTCCAAGAATCTCAAAGGCAAACAAATATTAAGAAACGCTTCGTTAGACCCCGCTAGTACCTAAATAACGCTTTCTTTGTGTATTTATCATCTGACCGCTAATTAAGTTCCACGATTTTCACCTGCATCTAGACATACTAGTAAAGCCTTGCATCTCAGCTTGTGCGTATCTTGTGAAACGAATTAAACTAATTTTTTTGCTTAGTGTGCTGCTTTTTGATTTGAGTAATAACGTAGTTAGTGATTGTAAATACTGTTTGATTTCAATACCCATTTAGTTATTTAAAAATATAGCTTCTTGGTTCGTCTCTTTAAAATAAATTATTTCGAAGTAGAAATAAAATTTATAATTTCTCAAGCAACTTGTAGTTCCATTTTCCGATAGTGGTGAACAATTGAAGCCTGTTTCCCACTACGTGCTACGTCGAGGTCAAGAACAACAGACCCCTGGAATTACTTGACCTCCATCTGTTGCTACCCTGGTAACTCTACGGCAACAGGCGGACCGCGAAAGGCCGAACCTCGGACCGCCAAATATTATAATGTGTTGTACAGTTATTGCAATAGGTAAATTCACAGGGCGCTTGGCCTTTGTTTGTGTTCTATGCGGGGTGTAACATTCCTGACCTGGAATGTTTGACTCCAGGGTGGCTATGCTTGAACTTAAGAGAAAATGTCACTCCTCGGGGAATCATACTCCCTGGCGATTCCCCCAACTTTCTCCTGGTTCAGAAACTTTGTATTCTTGAATATAGTGAAAGATGAGGGAGTAGAAAAACATATCTACGACGTTGCCGTATCATTTTTCACAGCTCAACCAATCAAAAATGATGACTAGTTAACTTATATATGCAAGGTTTGTAAAAAGAAGAAAGAAGTGTCATCATAAAATAAAGCCGCTGTGATAAATTATTCATGTATGGTCGAAGTTGAAGGTATTTTACAGTTTTATTTAACATATTAACAATTATAGTATACTTGCGTTAGCTTTAAAAATGAATAGTGGTGGAAAGGCCCATCACATTACGTCTAGACAAACACAGATGTTAATTAATTTTATCGACAAGCACCCAGAAATGTATTCTGGTAAATTTTCGCAGACAAACTCAAAAGCAATCTCTCAGCAGTTGTGGATCACCTTAACGAACGCGTTAAACTCCATTCCAGGAGCACCTACTAAAGATTGGTTCCAATGGAGAAAGGTAAATAAGTTGTACTATGTCTGAACAAAATTTATCTATATTATAAAAATGCGCTTGTGTTTGTAGTGCTGGACAGACATAAAGAAAAACACCAAAGCAATATTGGCAAATAATCGCAGGGAGCAGTTGGCCACAGGAGGTGGAATAACAATTTTAGAGCCCCTCACGGATTTTGAGAAAAAAATTGGAACAATGGTAACAGCAACAGCAATTCATGGCGATGGTATAATTGCCACTCCGTTGGTAGAATTTTATTTTAATAATATTGAGGTAAACTGTTTTCAATTATGTAGGTATTATATATTTTTATCAAAATGGTTATTTATATGTGTGTGAAGAATTTTTTTTTGAGTAACGTAAATGTTGAATCACAAGTCAAAAATAGGCCTTCACACAAGAATTGTATGCAATGCTTTTCCTCTATCATAAATATTGCAAGTATAATTAACAAATTTTTCTTCACTCACTAGTGACTAAAAACAAAACTTCATGTAGAGTGGTCGAAAATTGTTCTTCTGTTACTTTTAGTAACTTTTATTAGTGGTCTAGTCCACAGATACAGTTTTTCCCATTTACAGGGTGAATTCACACAAGTATAGGCCACAAACGAAATAATTGAAAATGATGTAAGTGATGAAGTGTTGACAGACAACAATTTCGAATTCTATTTTATGAAACCTATATTTAGTATACTTGAGCCAAAAAAGGAACAATGATATCAGTTTATCAACAAAGCAATTAGAAAAATATAGTTTGTTTTACTTTCAAGATGTAACCATTTTTCTTGTCTAACATAGTTTTTTCATTTTTTTCTCATTCACAGGATGAAGTTACACCATTGATTGGAATAATAGGAAATAAATTAAGTGATAAAATATTAAAATACCACCACGTATAAGTGCATCAATGAAATGATAATTATACTAGGTTGTAGGTTGTGTTTCAAACACTCCCAACTAACAGCAAACTGAATTTAATTCCACCCCTAGACTGACAATAATAGCATACAATGTTTTTGGACAATTTTGGAACATCTAGTATATAATATCTAAAACAGTGTAATATTTATTGAACAAAAAATATTCATTATTGGATCTATGTATATATTTTTGGTATAATTATGTTTGAATTTATCAAAGTTTCAAGTTAGTAGTATCTGTCATTTAAAATTACTGAAGGCTGATTTGCAGAATTAAGACTTAAAAGGTCACAAGATGGTAGTAGTTGAATAATATAGGAAAAGAAAACTTGATTTACAGGAAAATATATTACAGGAATTAAAAGAAATAGAAACAATGTTATTAAGTAATCAATAAATAAAAATCCAATTCAAGCAGAATGATTTTGAATAATCCCTCTTTGAAGGTGCCTTGCTGCTGCTAATTCAGGATCCACTCCGACGTCTATGTTATCATTAGGCAAATTGGCATACATTCCATAGTCTACTTCCTCTTAAATTTCATCTGGTTCTGGGATATTATTTTCCACACACATATTGTGTAAAACAATGCAAGCATTGACAATTAAACCGCATTTTTCAGGAGCATAATGCAGAACCCTGTGCTTTAGCAAACTGCGGAGTCTATTTTTTAGTACCCCATTGCATCTCTCTACAGTGCTTCTTGTCGACTTAAAAGCATTATTAAATCTCACTTCTTCTGGCCTGACTGCATTGGAAAGTGGAGTTAACAACCACGGCCGTAAATAGTAGCCTACAAAGGAAACAAATATTAAAGTAATATTATGATATGTTCTGATGACTTAACTAACAGTTCATTGTAACATAGAGTGTACATTTGCTTGTCTTATTTTGCAATGAAATAGTATGAACATATTTTCTTTCGAGATAATTTTGTCCAATATAGTTGAACAACCAGTTTGTACAGAATATTTAATTTGTGATATTTATATTCCATCTAAGGTCTTGAATATACAAAAGAACGTACCCCTACAGGTCACGTCACGTGTCATTAGATATATGAATGACAGGAACCTTTGATTGTACTTATAAAAGAGTTTGTGAACAATAAAGTTAAACTTAAAGTATTGTAATCTTTTACAGTCCATTCCTTTCAACTAATCCTTTATAAATATATTAAACATGGCGCTGCGACAATACACGATAGTTGAAAAGGAGGACAAGTGAAGCTACGACTGAAATTTAACAGCACGTGGCAATTGTGAGGTTATAAATCTAAATTACTCATAAGAATGGCAAATCTGGGTATGGGACCAGTTAAACTTCCACCTGATTTCGACTTACAAGGGCAGAATGCCGCTACCGAATGGACCTTTTGGAAAACGTCTTTTGAAGACTATTTAATTAAAAACCAAAATCTACAGTTTCAAAGTGAGTTAAATAGTGATAAAAGGAAGTAAATGCTGTAAAAAATAAAAAATCTGTAAGTACTAGTTTTAAGAAAAAAAAAATGCATTATAATGAAAACAGTCAAAAATTCAATGAACCATTCCATTGTAAAAGATGCCAGACACGTCACGGACCTAGAAAGTGTCCGGCTTTTGGTAAAACCTGTGTGGCAAACTTAATCATTTTCCAAAATCGTGCAGGATTAAAAATGTTGAAAATATAGAACATGAGAGTAGCGACGATTCTAGTGAGATATTTGTAAATAGTGTCAATTTTAAAAACAATGTAAATATCAATACAAAAGGTAATATACATGTAGTATGTAAAAAATCAGGTATTTGGGAAGAATTTGTTGAAATCGAAGGTAAAAATTAAGACAGACACTGGTGCTGATGTAAATGTAATTCCGTTATATATATTTCAAACAGTTGATAAGCAATTCAGTGTACGTCCAACTGAGTATGTACTAAAAGCATTTGAAGGAAGCACAACAAAACCTATAGGTATAGTTAACTCAAGTTGTAAATTTAAAAATAAAACAATTTATGATGATTTTGTAATTGTAGAAGGGGCAAATCAGATTCTAATAGGTGGACAAGCTTGTTTACATTTGAATTTGGTTAAAAAAATTGAGAGTGTTAGTACTAATAAAAATGAAAGAGACAAAAGCGAAGGAGAATTTATTGAAAATAATATAGACCCTGGTAAATGCCATATAACTACTGATAAAAAATTTGAACCGGTTAGACATTCCCCAACTGAAATTCCATTCGCTATACGTGATGCATATAAAACTGAGTTAGATAGATTAGTTAAAAGGAAAGCCATAAAGAAAATTGATGAAATGGACCCTAGAGCAAGCGTTAATAGAATAGTATTAGTTGAAAAAATAATGGTAAAATTAGGTAATGTCTAGATCCCTCAGATCTAAATAAAAATATAATAAGAAAACCAGGCACAAATTAAAGTATCGAAGAGGTCTGCTCTAGACTAAATGGTAAAAATATTTTCACAGTATTTGATTTATCTGGAGGGTATCATCATTTGCAACTAGATGAAGATTCCTCATGGAAATGTTGTTTTGCAACACCATTTGGAATATATAGATACCTGGTGAAATAATCCTCTTCAGAGCTTTCAATTGCTCCGACTGAGTTATTTTGATGAGACTGTTAGTGGACTGTATTATTTATTTTAGAATTTTCCTGTGGTCCCAATTTGCATTTTAGGGTTAAACAAAATATCTTGTTCAACAAAGTAGAATTTATTCAGCTATAACAACTACGGTACTAATACCTAATTAGAGCACATGACACAACAAATACTAAATAAGTTTGTGGAATAACTCACACAACCTGGTTTACTTTTAAGTTTTTCATGGATTGCACTTGCACTGTTAAATACTAAGTTTTATTTGTATATTTAGCGCATGTGATGCACAAGCTGCCGGCTGAGCATCAGCAGAGAGTAAAAATGACAGTCAGCGCCATTTTTTTTCTAAACGACTTGACTTTTTTCGCCCTGTTCGGTGTTCACCCGTCACTTTTTTTTGGGGAGGACGGAAATTACGTCATGAATTGGGAAGTGACGGAACAGAAGAGAGGATGTGTTTGAATTATTGCCGTATTGCTGACCTTATCTATCACCACATAATTGAAAAGGACAGCCTGATGAGTTTTTTTTGGATTTAAAGAGATGGGGTGAGATTTTCACACCATTGAACACAGTTTAGAAAAGCCAGTTTGAGAGCTAATATCAAAGATGGCGTGATGAGTACAACTTTTAAAATTTATTGATTTTTTGTACTAAAGGGTTAAGTTTAAATTGAGGGTTACTGGTAATATTTGACGAGATGTTGGTAAATTTATCCACCTTGTATTACCTTATGGACTTTCAGACTCTCAAGATCTATTCGAAGCAGAGATTGAAAAGCATTTTGGTGATCTGGAAATTGTCACAATCTGTCATGATGATATGATTGTGTCCGGAGCCACATATGAAGAACATGACAATGCAGTTAAGCAAGTAACAGAGAGAGCTACGCAAGTCAATGCTAAATTTAATAAAGAGACATTTCAATATAGACAAAAACAAGTGAAATTTATGGGCCAAATATTTTCTAAAGAAGGTATGCAAATAGATGTAACGTTATATTCGACCACTATCATTGGAATATTTAAATATATACCGGACGGCGAGTAGCCAGTCCTTTTTTTTTACCAACATGGGATTCTTGTCGAGAACCTGTAGCACCGATCACTGCTGAAAGGCAAAATTTTTACATTTAATGTGCGACGGATAATCTCCGTTGGTGAGGATCAGTATACACTGATATTGGTCAAATATATCAATTCTTCTCTCCTATACAGATAGGAAATTAAGAACACGCTATTAATATGTAAATTCTTCCTCGAAGCGGAGCATGTGAACAGGAAAGAAATATGTAACGTATGTCGATTGCTCATCGCATAGTTCAACAATATAATAGCGAGTAGTGAGAATAAGCTTTCTTCCTCCTGTGAACCATCAAACAATAAGGTTGAATTTTAAATTTATTTTGAGAGATTTACCTCAAACTTTACTTTTCTAAAGTGCATTCAATGTGAATGGTAAGTTGCATTTACGTATATGCTTTTCGTTTCTAATTTTTGCTTTTATAGTTTTCCCTTCTAGTGATAAGCGCCAGATACACACATACAATGATATTTTTTTTATCTTGCTCTTTTTCTTTTTCTAGTTTTTCTTATACAGTTGATAGTCCGGTCTATTTACACATTCAAGGTGACATAAATTCCCAACCAGCTGAAAATTGGCATAGTTGTTCTAAATATCATAATAAAGGAATAGTCCTCATCGATCCGAGGTGTGCTGAAAATTTGGCACGGGGTCAAAGGTCAAAAAAATTAGTATTTTGCGATTTTTAGCGAAACGGTGAGTTTTTTCGCAAAATTACTCCAGTACAAAATTGTAGATCACAAAATTCTTTACAAAAAATGTATGAATAATTTTTTTTCCAAAAGCCACTATTTTGGAGATATAACGCTTTGAAAAGTTGGATCAGTCGTAATCCCCTTATTTTGCACACTGCTGAGATTTTGTATGTTTTAAAACTATTGGAAAATAATATTGTACATAATAGTTGGTAGAAATAACGGCGGAGTAATAAAAAATGAAATAGTTGAAATATAAAGCTACTCGTCTGATTCATAATTTTCTAAGATTACTGTTTCTTCTTCTTGATCTTCTTCTCGTTCTTCTTCCTGTTCGTCCTCTTGTTCTTCTTCTTCTTCCATTTCACACGTAAACTGTCCCGGTAGCGATTCCTGATGGGTATCGAATGAATCTTCGAGAGTTGGTGACTCAACATTCGAGCATGATAGGCCTTGACAGTGTGTGCATGCCAGGGAACAAAACAGTCCAACTTTTTTGCAACTACATTTTGCACTACATCCTTTTTTGCAGTTGCAAAATATTTTGTTGAGAAGTTTCTCAGGTGCTGGTGGAAGTAAAGTTTGAACTGGCTCTAGTGTATTTTCGACCAACTTCCAACCCCAGTCTTTAGGGTCCAGCTGATTACCAAGCCACACTTGAACTTGATAATATACCCGAAACAGATGTTGGTGAGCAGCTACTGAGGTTGGAGGAAGAGAAGCTAAGTTGACTTGTTTTTTGTTACGCGTATTTTTAATGAAACTTGTGTATCGCAACTTATCTAAACAAGTCGTTTTTTTAGGAGCTCCGTACATAGCAAGAAGAAATTGAACTCCATTGGTGATTACGTGTTGCTGAGTTGAATTACAATTTTTAAAAACTTCAGCACATTGTAGTTAATCTTTTTTTTCAAACATTTTGAAAACCGTAGTTTTTCCTCTTCTGTAAAAAGCAGATGTTGTATCGCAGCCAGTTATTGCGTGTAGAAATAATATATGATCCTGACATTTAGGAAAAGTATATAAACTTTTTGATGAGTATATTTTTGATTGATTTTGGGCTTTTCCGGGTTTAAAAAATAAATAATTTTTTCAGTTGGAGTTCGAGCAGTAAGTAAGACGAGTAAATCAACATCCTCACCAACAACAACAGTTGTATTTGTCACACTAGATTGCTCTATCGCTGTCTCAATAATAAGTACATCAGCATCATTATTAGCTTGTTTAACGGATATATTCTCAGCAGTAAACGTTGCTTTCAACATCGAAATAAACCTAGATTTATTGTGATTATTTGCAAAGAATTTCTGTTGATGAAGCAGCGTTTCGACGGCGTTGCTCTGCAGCTTTAATATTTCTTGTATAATCATCATATCCGTCAAATACGACAGTTACTCTGGAACCAAAATGTCGACGAACATATTGAACGTATTTATCTAAGATAACGTTAAATGTTTCCTCGATATCCCACACTACTCGATGTAATAAGAATCCTCCGTCAATTATGTACGTCGAATTAGTGCTATTAATATCAACATTTATGGTCTGAAAACAATCGTAAATAGCCGACTTCTGGGTCTTTCGCATTCCAATGTCATCAAATAATGTTAACGGATAAGGAGCTAATTCATATTAAAAATATTTCTCAATTTCATCTTGAAAAGCCGCAGTAACACTAATACGTTGGAACAATAAGACTAGGTCAACTGGTGCTTTTTCTTCGTGAACTTTTATGGTGCTACTCATAGCTAGAAGAGGAACAATTTTGTCAGCGCGTTTAAATTTAATGTCTTTAAATGTCAATCCTGTTATTTTGGCAATAGAGATAAGCCCAAGTTCACGTGCTTTATAGCAATTAATTGTATTATCACCAACGACACCACTTGCAATTGAGATGACTTTGTTAACCTCTGGGAAAGGATCATGATTCGAGAACCACTGAAGAAGTTTTCGCATGTCTTTAGCGTCTTTTTTCACACGTGAATCACTTGTATCAACATGCTGTTCAGTCGTATCCATCCTAACATTAGCGAGATCTTCTAATTTCTCACAAACTGTGTTCATTGCATGCATACTGTAAACCCATTTACTTATTACACTTTCTTTTGTACTTCTTCCTCGAGCAATACCTCCATTTGTCTTCATAGCTTTCATCATGGACTGTTCGATCACTATGTCTGTAGAAGTTCCACAACTTAATTTATCTGAGCGTCTCACGGTAAAAAATCCTTTGGTGAATTTTTCGTAAACTTCAGGACTCATCGAGTCCTGTAATTGCATCATGTCTTGTAAATACAGGTGTGTAGATTTAGCATATGGGAAATGTCCTGACGAGTGGAAATAAGGTAACATTTCTTTTACACAGCTTAAATGAGCTTTCCAGTCCCCCATACGCTCAGCTCTCAAAAATTCTTTTGCAAGTGAAACCATATTAAAATATTGTATCCAAAGTTTCGCTGTTGGTCCTCGTTCCTCAAAATCTTTCAATTTCACATTAAATTTATGAAGTAAAGCACCTGATACTTCATTATCATTTTCAATATCTGAATATGAAAGAGTGCTATCTAATATATGGTCAATATTTATGATTAAATCTGCTGCATATTATTGAATAAGTGTGCCACTTTCTGGTGGTAGGACATGAGGAAGAGGATGAAAAACTGCTGCTGACTCGTACATCAATGTATCATTATAAGAAGCACACAAACCAAAAGACGAAAAAATTTGTATAAGACGCTTAGACCCGAACCTCCGATGAAAAAAAACTGAGAGACCTAACTGTAATTTAGACTTGAACGATCTTGGTCGAATAGCAGTCATGATACTATGACAAATATTTGTGCATACTAATTTCAAATGATCGAAATTTGATCGTTTATTTTTTAAGATAATTTGCTCCAAAAGAAATGTCAGTGACTCTGGGATGTCGTTATCTAAATCTTCAAACATTCGATCTGGTGGAGGGTAGTGGGAATTATCAAATACTGAGGATTGAATATCTTCTCGAATAATAGATGCTGCTGCTTCTAGAATTCTTAATCGTTCTTCTTGTTTATTCATTTTTTTCTTTTCGTACCAAGCTTGATTTAAAATTTCATGGTGATTG
>CAJUYH010007175.1:0-18155 GCA_910591685.1 Galerucella tenella
AATAATGAGTATTCAACATCTGACATATTAATACACAAAATGTTACAATTAAACTCAACATAATTGATTTCAAAATTAACAATAACTATCATTAGTGACAAAAATTCAAGTAGTTTAACTATATTATATAGGTAGGTTATTACAATTATTAATTGGTTGGATAATTATAGAAATTGAAAGTGAAATTATTATTGTTCATCATACTTCATACATACTGATCATAAATACCTTTCAAGATGATTACATTTTCCTACTCTTATAACAGGGTATTTGGATTAGTTGGTACAACATCGGACTTCTCACGAAGAGTACGCGGGTTCGATCCTCTACCGCACCCTAATTTTTTTTAAATCAAGAAAATGACAAAAATTTCACTTTTCAAATAGATCGCTTCAAATTTAGATATTACATGTGTAAATCTAATTGAAAATTATATATTTGACAGCTTGCCAGTGGTCAATCTTAATAAAAAGTCATTTGACAGCTTTTTTATCCGTACACGTACGGATAAGTTTTTTTTCCGTACGCGTATGAATAAAGGCCACTTTCCATAGAACTAGACAGTGCGATATATGTCACTTTCCTATGTGATCGTAGGAAAACTCATTTTTCTGCAACACCTACTCTGAATTGGTAGAGGAAGTGTTTTTTCGTTGACATAAAGAAGACTGTAACTTCCATATGCTTGAAACGATTTTCAAAAACGTAGGCTCTAATGCAAAGAACATTGAAGATATATTAAAAAATATATAACAACAGCACTTGTAACTAGAGAGCGATATGTAACACCTAGGTAGTTCTATTTATAATTTTTTCTACTACCGTATGTAAAGTACGTACTTTAGACACACTTTCGAGTGCGTGAAACTTTACTTTACGCACTAGTGCATACAAAAAAGTTTCAATATGCATATGTAGTTATAGGCAGTGCTCGATTTCAGGCGGAACGCGGCGGAACGGCGTTCCGGAACCTCTCTCTGTAAAAAAACTAAATTATTTGAAAACAGTTAAAATTCTTTGTCAGTGAGTTAACTTACGAGCGTGATTAAGAACATCATGTATTTAACTGATTTATTAAACTTATGTTATTATCTATTATCTATTACGGTACCCCCCAGACCCCCCGGTGTGTCCACCCTTAACAGAGTTCCGGTACCTCAATTTTTAGAAATCGAGCACTGGTTATAGGTATCTAGTCTTTTAGAAATATAGGTATAATAAACGGATATTAAATCTAAATCTGAAGTTTTTTTTATAAATCAGAGATTGAAACCTATAGAATTAGGTAAAGTAACCTAATATTTATTGATAAATAATTATTGAGTATTGGAAAATAATAAGGTGCATAGGTATAAGTTGGCGGTAAGTGACTGACATTTCTTTGTGAATTGAATATTACATTTAGAATTTAAATTGAGATGTTCCGACTATACCTAGGGTAAGCAATTGTATTTATATTTAAGTATTGAAGGATAACACCCTTCTACTACATCAACGCTTGCTATATGGTAGTACTGCAACTGATCATTTCTCTTCGACAATCCCCTCTTACTCTTCAGCAGTCCAGCAACAACCATCCCTGGTCATTAAACCGAAGACTAAACAAACTTTATCTGCTACAAAGAATGATATGTTAGCCAATATCAATGCAATAAATTCTAGTGTAGCAATCACAAAAGACAAAAATATACGTGATGGTGGTCTTATAATTAGCTGTGAAAATTCAAATGAAAGAACCAAACTTAAAGATCTTGCCACTCAAAAACTGGCTAATGATTATAATATAAAAGAAATTCCTACTCTGAATCCACGTTTTAAGATAGTTGGTATGTCTGAAAACTTAAACGAAGCTGACTTACTTACAGTCAAGGACTGTGCGTATACTTTATGCAAACCCCTCTATAGAATTTTTAATGTCATTCTCAATCTTAGGAAGTTTCCCGATTGTTGGAAGGTTTCTAGGATTTGCCCCATATTTAAAAAAGGCTTAAAGAATGACATAAGTAATTACCGTCCAGTAGCTATTCTAAACAATTTCGCCAAAGTGTTCGAAATAGTCGTCCATAATCACCTTGCGTTTCATGTAAGTAATATCATCATACCCAAACAACATGGTTTCATTTCTGGTAGGTCCACAGTTACGAATCTATTTTGCGTAACCCAATTCATTTGTGAAGTGCTGGAGAAGAGAAGTCAAGTTGATATTATCTACACTGACTTTTCTAAAGCTTTTGACAAAATTGACCATGGTCTACTTATACATAAACTTAATTTATTTGGTGTAGATGACATGTTAATTGCTATACTTAGTTCTTATCTTAATGATCGCACTCAATATGTTCAAACTTTAGGATATAAATCTCAACCTTTTCTTCAAACTTCAGGTGTCCCACGGGGCTCTATATTGGGTCCCTTACTATTCAACATTTTTATAAATGACATTACCGAAGATCTGGATGCTGACATTAATGAAGACATATATGCTGATGATATGAAACTATACTGTGAAATAAACTCCGTTAATGACTACTTAAAACTTCAGAGAAACCTTAATTTGGTCAATAATTGGTGTATCAGAATCAAGCTTCCTATGAACCCAAATAAATGTAAAATAATGTTCCTTTTGTCGGAAAGAAACAACTATCCAATTTGATTACACCTTGTGCAACATTGTCCTCGACAGACCAGATGTCCTGAAAGATCTGGGTGTTTATTTTGATCAAAGGTTATCTTTTGTTCCTCATATACAAAAAACGGTCTTTGCAGCATATCGGTCGCTGGGTTTCATAGTTAGAAATGGGAAATGTTTCAAAAATATTAACACATTGAATATTTTGTTCTCAGTATTTGTAAGATCGCAACTGGAGTATGCATGTGTTATTTGGAACCCGAATTATAATATTCATGTTTCCGCTTTGGAACGAGTACAAAGAAGATACTTTAAGTCGGCTTCTTATATCTTGGACGGTCTTTATCCTGTTAGAGGCACACCTCAAGAACACTTTTATTCTCGTTTTAATAGCAGTAGTTTACTTCGTCGTCGCTCAATGCATATTTGCTCAATGCATTTTTATATAAAATTGTTAATTATATTTTTAAATGTGATATTATTGTATCGCTACTAAATTTCAGAGTTCCTAGAACAAATTCTAGAACCAATAGCCTTTTCTATGAATTACCACATAGGACAAACGCTCACAAATTTTCACCATTAAACCAACTTATCATTGAATACTCCTCGATTGAGTCAAACTTAGATATTTTCTGCACAAATAATAGACAAATAAAACGAATCTTTCTCCGGGGTAATTCATGGGAAAGATTTTACTTCGCATATAATGTTTGTGTAAGTCTCTTTTTGTGAGTGCCTAGCTGTATATAAGAGCTTACATTTTTTTCCCTAATATGTACTGCATTGTATTATTATTTTTATTTTTTTTCCTCACCTGTCATTATTATCCTGTGTTTGTCCTTATCCTGTAATTGGGCTTGCCCGAGGATATTGTAATTAAATAAATAAATAAAATAAATTAATATTTGCTATGGAAAACATTAGCAATACTCCTGTAGTTTCTGATTCTACCGACAACTCATTAGAGCAAGTTAAAGGATTAAAATTGCACTTCTAATATTAGTATTGTTAATAATTGAATTCATCTGTTGTTTTGGTAATTTATTCAAATTTTGATTGAAATTTCCAAATAATTATATAATAATATCTCATTAGAAATTAATAAAAGCGTTAAAGCTTCTTAATTCTAAAGAAAAAATTAACTTACTTTACGCAATAGTGCGTAAAGAAACGTACTATCACACTTCTGTATTTTGATAAAATTTTGGTTAATAAGAAAACTATTGTATGTAATTCGTGTGTAAAGGCCTTTTTTCGACTCATGTGATTGTCTATTCGTCAAAAAAAGGCTACTTTACACACTTGTTACATAAATAATCATTTTTTAAGACATTTCAAATACAATGCTATAACTATAACCAGCATACAAAAAGGCAAGCACAAGTTTTTTCCTGGAGTCTAGGGCAAAAATATTTTTCCTCCTACCCCCATAGAAAGTACACACTTTCCTCCCTCAAATCAGGGTGGAAACTCGTACTTTTCCCTAGGGAGGAAAGTACTTTTCCTCCCCCTCATTTCAAGTAAGTTGTAAACGATGAAACTTGTGAATTCATTATATTCATATTGTTTCCATAATTTCTAGAACATCCTGTATATCCTGTTTTTTGGTAAAAATCAAACATTAATGTTACTTCAACGTAGTTCTTCAATACAAATTTCAACTTCAGGAATCTTAGATATATACGTTTTTTGAGTTCAGAATAAGAAAAGCATAGTATGCTGTGGCTCACTGACAGTAAACACGGCGATTGACTTTTGAGGTGCAAAGTCGGTACATTCATTAAACTTAGTTGAATTTTTGAAAAATGGAGAGCGATTCAAGTGACTTTGAATTTCCAAATACACCACCTAATATTAAGGAACAAGCTAACATAGCGTCATTAACCTTACTACCACAAAAATCTAAAGACAGGTATGAAAAACAATATGCACAATATAAGCAATGAGCTGAAGCCAACAAGATACATAAATATTCAGAGAATGTTTTACTGGCATATTTTTCACTACAAGGAAAATCATTAAAAGCTTCAACACTTTGGTCTAAATATTCAATGCTACGCACAATGATACAAATGAAGGACAATGTCGATATTAAATATCCAAAGTTGATTGCATTTCTAAAACGTCAAAATGCCGGATACAAACCAAATAAAGCTAAAACTTTTACAAGAGAAGAAATAAATACATTCTTAATGGAAGCCCCCGATGATGTTTTTTATTAATGAAGGTAAGAAATGAAATCCCATACAAATAATTTAATTTTTGATATAAAATATTCATAGGTAGTCCTTGTTATTGGAATTTCTGGATCATGTCGATGTGATGAGCTTATTAAAATGACTATGGATGATATTGAAGAGAAAGACAATCTTTTAGTCATAAATATCCACACTTCAAAAACGTATAAACAACGAACTTTCGTTATCAATACTACAACAGGTAACGGCCCAAATTTTGGTCAAATCGTTGAAAAGTATATCTTCAGCAACTCTGTTAGTAAACGCTGGCGGGTATATTTTAGCTCTAAAACAGCATGACGGTTGGAAATCAACCAATATCGCAGAAGGTTATGTAGAACAATCTTACACAAAAAAAAAAAAAAATTCTGATCAAATTATGGGAAATAATGTAGAACCTGAACTTGATCAAAATCAGCCAAGCACTTCTAGAAGTTACCACCATTACAATGTGCTAAGCGAAAATATTTCAAATACTAAAGCTCCTGTTCAAACCCTATCTTCTTCCAATGGTGTTCATATAAGTGCTGCTCAAAACTGCACATTTAATATTAACATAAATAATTCTAAAATATAGTTAAACAATACTATGTACTTAATTGTATAATATATATTGATAAATTTGTTTAATAAATAGTTCTTGTGTTCTTAATTATATTCGTTACCTATTTGTGTCGTAAATAAATTTTCAAAAAAAGGTGGGTAGGAGGAAAAATCATACGAGTATGTATCACATGGGAGTAAAATGCCTTTTTCTCCCTTGGATGTAAACTACATCCTGCGGGAGGAAAAGTGGCACTTTCCTCCCTAGTAATACCAATAGCTATAATTTGCAACAGCTTAAAGGGAAAAGTGAATAAATAGAGTTCAGCCTTTTTCTGCTAATAGTAAGACCCTTAGTTTTGTCTCAATATGTAAAGTATTTTTTTAATACGTTTTTACTTGTTATTTTATTTTCAAAGCAATTTTAGCAACATAATTTCTCCTACAACTTATTGGCTGAGCCAAGAATCATCAACACACGCCAAAGATGTCAATATCTTTGTTATGACAATCAGTTCGCGGTTTGGATAGGTTAAAAGTCATCTTATTTACCTTTTTGTGAGCTGGTTAAAGTTTATTACTTCCGAAAACTCGCTACCATCACACCGAAAAATTGTAGAATAAGGACAGTAGTTTCTAAAGTTGATATTTTTAACCAACCTCAATTGGGAAATATTCAAAAAAAATCCAATTATATCCTTTAAGTGATGGATTACACCAACTAGTGAAAAATTATAGACTCAAACGGTCTCCACCCATAATGAATCACCCTGTAAAACAAATTTGTCGAAGGGCCTACGGACTATGTGATAATTATTCTCGTAAAGAGGTACTACTTAATGCAAGGAACTTACTCATGATAAACAGTTTTATCTTCTAAATAGTAGATAATAGCGTGTGCGGTAATAGCAAAAATAAAAGTGGATATTACGAACCCCCACAAAGGATAAGAATAAGAGTACAACGGAGTTAGCCCACCAGCATCCAATCTAAAAAAGCTCATTTTATGTGAATACTAGAAAAATAAAATAGTCAACTTACTCTGGAGCTGGAACTAAACAAGTTATACCAGTTCTGAGTACAGGAAAGGACAAGTCCAAATAATGATACTCTTCTTCCCATGTATAAAGTGCCGCTGTAAAACAAGATGAATCTTCATTTGTCTTTCCTCGTGAAGAAGAATATTTAGTACAAACCTGTTGTAACGAGATTTTCGAAATATATAGTGAGTTTTAAGTACGGAACGCCTCAATTACCTATCTCTGAAATGGTTCGCACGATATTTTTGTATATTTTGGTATGCAAAGATCTTATGATGCGGCATATATTATAGTAGTATTTACAGATCAAAGGTTTAGTGAATGGTTTGTGTCATAGGCTTTATTACAGAGATCATCTGGCCAAATTTTCGCAAGGACCAAGTATATGCGGAAGACCATCAGTCCGTTTTAATTTCGGTTCAGATGGTGAACACCTGATTAAGCCAATATCGATACAAAAATTTCAAAGGTTCCGACGCAAGTGAACTTACTTGTCGTTAGTTAGTGTACGGTGGTTATACAGTTGATCATGCAGACATTTATCTGGGCTCTCGACTGTTTTCTGCTAGACAAGCTTATGTAGCACTCATAGCAGATCTTTGGACGGTATTCGAAATTATTAGCAGGAATGTGGCTTTCTCTACGAGGTAAACATACTATTTTTACGCAAATCGTTTAAAATTCGACGGAAATTGACTAATTTTGGAAAAATCGCAAATAAATTTATTCACAAATAATTATTGCTTTGAAATTCGTAATAAAGTTACTTGGGTTACTATGGAAACGTATGAAGGATGAATTGTCGAACTTGACGCACATAAATTTAATCGCTGTTATTCTCGAAAGTGAAATGATAAGGGAGGATGGATTTTCCATTTCTGGGACTCCTCCAGAGCTGGTTGGGGCAGTGAATACTACTTCACTAGAATTATTGCCAAATAAATCAAGAAAAAAGTGCGAATATGCATATACAACTATGAGGAAATATAATAATCTTGACATTTTCTTTAATCTCCTTCTATCACATTACGTATGAAGAAATGGGAAAAAAGGCAAGTCTCTGATTAATCCTAATCAAAATATCACAATAATGAACCGTTTGAATGTTTTACGAACGTTAACCCTAATCTTTGACTTACAAAAATTTGATTGGTTGATGTTTAGATTACACGTCAGCGCAACCTATCAATCGGGAGCTCAAAATACTATGAAGTCGTTACTTTCGTAGCGGCAATGTGTCTTACGTCTTTTTCTACTGTCACACTGACAGTTCTCGTCAGGTGTGTACTTTGTTGCTTACGGTAATTATTATTTATTTGAAATCAATATTAATCTTATTGTTATATTTATCTGAATAATACAAAAATATGCCTAGATACACGAAAAAACATCAGCATTTTGAAAGTTCTGAAGTATTTCCAGTTAGAAAAAAATGCTGGTAATTATTTATTTCATAGTCTTTTCGAACTTGGCTGAATACGATCCTGATGATTTTATTTATCAAATTTAAGGTCAGCTATATGTCAAAATAGCAAATAAAATAAACGGCATGCCGAAAACCCGGATATACGTCACAAACGATGACGCACACCAAGAAGGGTATTATTTCAACTATACTAATTTACTGACAGTAGATGGGATTTAGGGAAAGATTTGACAACAATGTAAATACTACCATAATATCGATCATATCACAAGATCCCTGCACACCAAAATCGTTATCCGAGATATGAGGCGTCCATACTTAAAACAAACCCTTTATATTATAATAATTACCCATGCCTACATCTGCTTTGTCATTTAACAAATTTCCCAACAGCCCATTCCCAGTCCAATTTTCATAAATAGCTCCCCAAAAATCTTCAGGGTTGATGATTAACTCAGGTGTCATATTGAGAAACTTGGCAAAAGCTAGCATAGAGGACATTTCCGAACCCTTGTGCATCTTTTCAGAAGATCCTTAAAAATATTTACAATTTAGGTACTTCAGATAATGGGGACCCCCGCTACCAAAGCTACCAGCACAAACACAATATAAAAGGACCACTCAGTGATATCTTGAAATTTAGTGGTGGAGTGAATACAGTGCTATCCTACCTAAAAGACATACATTTAATAAAGCATATCTAACATGTTCTACCTAAAATTTAGTATCGAATGTCATAACTGTTTAACATAAAAATCATGAAATACTGTAACTGTGTCAATGACCTCAGCAGTCGAGACACGTTAATTTAAATAAAAAAAAAAATATAAAAAAAAATAATGGAAAATGATTTTTTCTATTTAAATAATAAAACATTTATTTAGGGTATACCAAAAAATTTAGCCCATAGGATAGTAGAAAACTAGGTACAACTATGTTATGCTTAAAACTATTTGGTACGAGCCGTGTAGCTATAAATATCAAAGCAAATGCATGGGAAGTGTCACTTTCCAAAACATATTCCTGCAAAATTTTATTACATTGTATACTGGGTGGACCGGATTTAATTTACGTATAGGTACAGAGATCTCGTAAACCGCAATAGATACAAGACCTATTAAGTGGAGAAAAAGTTTGGTACATTGATTGGGAATTAGATGGTTTGAAAACATTTAAAATACCTCATCTAGTTCCGGATATATTCGACAAAATCCGAAAAAGGTCCTTTTCGTTTTTCAATTGTGCCGTTGTTATTATGAAAGATATTTAAAAAATAATTCCCAGCTTTTTTTAATAAAGGAGGTTTTCTATAAATTACCATATCAAAAACTCAAATACGTCGTTTCGTCTTTACAAGAGTAACCAACAACTTTATTTTTTTAATACGGACCTGGACTTTTTATTGCAATATCTTTTAGGTTTTTTATGGATACATAAGTACAATGATCTGGCATACCACGTTTCGTCTTTGGAAAATCATCATATTTGATACTCGCCTATCTACATAACCAACCATCGTCTGTATGTTTTGAAGGTTATACTTCCACAAGTGTAAAGGTCTTTTTAGCATCCGAGAGTCCGCCTGTTGATACCATAGCTTTAGGGGCAGTTAATTAGAACTTTCATTATTCTTATGGTTATATTCAGTTGACTTAGATGAAGATCTATCCACCTACAGAGCTTACATTACCTCGGAACGAAGAATTCACCAACAAAAAATTAGAGAGTGTAATAGCAGTTACTTTAATGACGATTCTTCTAAGAGAAATTTTTAGTTAATAGGATGTGTCCAGGGTAACTAAAATCCTCACTTAGTTTTACGGATACTAAATTAGGAATGGTTCTAATTAATATTAAGTCAATACGCAATAAAAACAGACGAGTTGTATTTGTTTTTGGAAGAATTAGGGTTCCCACAGATAGCTGCTATTACTGAACACTGACCACAAGCAAATGTACCAGTTTTTATTGAAAAATGTCGATTTATGAAATCAAACAATTTTATTTTGTTAAATCTACATTATATTTAACCTTAAAGTTGTGACGCGTTTCGCTAACACAGTAGCTTTTTCAAACGAATGGAGGTATAATGAGAAATTTTCAATTTATACAGTTCCTTAATACTAAATTATACGGATATTTAACAATGAAATTATAATCTATTTACAAGGAAATGAAATGAATTTGTCTAAATATGGGATTAACTAAAGTATTTAACCAGTTTACCTGGAAACTCATTCACAACCATCCTACAGGAACCTTTCAAGGTAAAAAGGTTTAATAACAGAGAATTGTTAATATCAAGTTGGTCGTTAAGAAGATTATCTGAATATTTGTTTTTATTTATCTCTAGGGCTTTTAAAAGATTTAATTTGAAGGATTTAGGTTCTATATGCAAAATTTCAAAATTTGAATCGAAAGAGTGTTGGTTTGCTAATAAATAATTTGAATAGTTGGAATCTGATTTTTGGTTGTCATAACTACGTTTGTGTTCTGAAATTCTAGTTTTAAAATTCCTAAAAGTTCTACCTATATAAATTTTATCACAGTCGTCATTACCACATTTTAATTTATAAACTCCTGATCTATTTAGTTTTGAAGATTTGGATTTGTTGTTTTTAATGAATTTGGATAAATTGTTGTCGGTTTTGAAGCAAATATTGAAGTCTAAAGTTTCTAAAAATGATTTCATTTTTAAGGATGGTATTCCAAAGTAAGTTAAGCTTTTAAATTAGTTATTTTTTTTCCATTATACCTCCATTCGTTTGAAAAAGCTACTGTGTTAGCGAAACGCGTCACAACTTTACGGTTAAATATAATGTAGTTTTAACAAAATAAAATTGTTTGATTTCATAATTTACTATGGATCTACATCAAGTAAAAGCCTCATCTATTCAAATATCGATTTATTAGCAGATATGACAGGGGTGATTCAGCTCACGGTAGAACCCTAATTTTATCTTCTAGCGAGGACTTCTACAAGTAGAAAATACTTTTGAATTTTCCATACTTCACAACAAATTTATATATAATTTGTATACAACAAATTTATATAAAATTTGTATTTATAGACTACCTAAATCAAATTTTACTATTATAGCAGTTGCATTTCTAGAGCTAAAAATTCCTCCAGAGAAACTTGGTCTGTTTTTCCAGTATTAGTGAACACAGCCATCGTTAGTGAACACATGAATCATTATTAACTGAACACAAACGAAATGAAAAATGTGGATTTTAGGTTTTGACTCCAAAAGCCACTGAGAATCAACATGTTTTTTCTTATTAGTTTTGAAAACCATGCATCACAAAGGAAAACTATAGTCTTTATAAATTTCTCTTAAAGTTAGAGTTCGTTTATTGTTTTCTTACCAATAACTACGTATGGTTCATACTGAAATGTGGCCAATTTTATTATTCTTCCCATCTGATTTTTCAATTTGTCTGGATACAAATTTGCATCGTAATAAAAAGATTTATTCACAGAATGCCAAATATCCAATAATACTTTATAAGAATTATTTTGCAATCCTGTATATTTATGCGTCCAAAATTCATAAATTTCATCACCAATATTTGAATCAATAGAAGATGTCTCTTGTATCACAAGTAAATCCGCAACGTATTGAATATCGGTGGAATCAAATATTTTCATAGAGTTTTCTGTCACATTTGCCCCTGAAATATAGCGAAAATTACATTATTTAATTCAATTTTGTTGTAATAAAATTGGGAGAGAAAAGAACCCTCCTAGATTGTTCAACTTTTGGAAACTCGTAACACGTGTTCGAAAACAGAGGATGGGAGGATCCTGAGGCACAAGCAGGGACGTATATAAGGGGGGTTTGGGGGTTCAAACACTCCCCATGTGAAAATACAATAAAGGTACAATAATTTTTTATTAGCATACTGCCGCAATATGAGTATTCATCGGGATGTGGCAATAGAAATAGATTCCTCAACAATTGTGAATAATTTAGCTGAAGAGGTTAAATTTACTTTTGTGAGATTGATTTTCTGTTTTAATAAAAGCTTCAATTTTCAATCATCTATCACTTTTTAAAATTGGTGCTCCCAAATTAATATACAGGTAACATCTCGGCTGGTATGGGAATGCGTCGAAGAGCTTGGAAGACTGGCGACTCGGAACAGTGTAACACTGGAATGGGTCCCAGGTCACAAAGGAATCGCTGGCAATGAAAAAGCTGACGAACTTGCAAGAGCAGGATCGTCAACACTGATGAACGGACTCGAACCATCTGTGGGCATCCCCAGATGCTCCACATGGTTAAAAGGGTGGGTAAAAGAACAATCCATAAAACTCTGGAAGAATACGCCCAGGCAAACACATGGGAAGAATTTTATGAAAGAACCATCAGAAAAAGTAGCGAAAGAACTGCTCTCAATGAGCAGGAACAAACTACGCACCATAACGGGGCTTCTTACGGGACACTTTCCCACAAAGTAGCACCTGAACAAAATAGGGCTGTATAACGGAGACCTCACATGCAGGAGATGCAAAAAGGACACTGAAACAGCTCTGCACATATTATGCAACTGTGAGACGCTGGACCACAGGAGGCAAAAACTAAATGGAAGACCCCAAATGACTCCAGAAGACCTCTACAACCAACCAGTAAAGAACCTGTATGAGCTAATACAGGGAACGGATTGGCTGAATAGGCTGTAGTCAGAATGTTAGAAGAATCCACAATAAGCCCAGGAGGGTGAGCTGGTGCAGGCAAAGGGACAGCTCCTTTAAAAAATATATATACATGGTTATAACCATTCCAGCAGAAGGGGGCAAAACGAAAAACGATATTTAAAAATACTTTTAGATACAGCCAAGTCAAACAAATAATTTAAAAAAAAACTTAACATCATTTCTTGAACTTGAAAAATTGCTTTAGGTCGTGGCACTCGATTTTTTTTGCCTCAGGCGGCGCCTTCAATAAAGCCCTCCCCTTCGAAACCTATCAGATGAAAAAAACCAAAACCCTCCCCATGTAAAAGCTATAGCTACGTGACTGGGCACAAGCAACTACCATTGTGCTAGGAAAGGATGAGCATTTACTCAAGGTGTTGAAAGATAGAGGGTTGGAGGTATACCTTGGCCTAAAACAGCTAACCATCAGAGTATCCCACGGAAGGAGGAAAACAGAAACCACAAATACTGCAGATACTTCCAGTGAACTTGCAGCATAATGAAGTGTAATAGTGCACAACATCACCAAAGGCAAGATACACATAACCCTTATAAAAGAATCCCACTATCATAAAGGGCATGTAAGAGGTAAGTTGTACTCCTCCTCTGTAGCAAATTCCAAAACCTCCATTTCCGTGAGGAAAATACAAGCATCACAAATGTATGACTTCTGTTCTAGCGACCAAGTAGTCTTGAGGACTGAGAATACAGATTTGACTAATTAACCCCATCCCCATACTATGAACTGGAACAGCTGGTGAATTACTGCAGGTCTGAAAACGTGCAAACTCTAATTGGGATGGATGCCAGTTTGCACCAAACTGCATGGAGCAACAGTTACATTATATAAAGAGGTGAATACCTATTAGATTTCATTATTCCTCATGATTTAGTCAAAGTGAATCGGGAGCAAATCCAACTTTTGTGACAAAAACTCGTACGAAGACAATTGACTTGAGCGTGTACTAATATGAGCTCTTAACCTACTCACTGACATGTGTCTGAAGAACCGAGCCCAACAACTGCTCTAAGGTTAGCCGTGTTTCCAGGAATAAATTAACCTGGTAGAACAAGGAGCTTATTAAACTAATTCAAGAACTCGCAAATTGTGAAAAGAACAGGAGAGTGGGAAGAATATTATTCCACTCTGACTGATTACAATAAACAGATTAGGGAGGCAAAAAGGGATTCCTGGAGGAAATTCTGTCAATCCCATAGGTAATATTTTAAAACCCAATGTATCATACACGGAAACTGGTAGCGAGACCTTGCAATTTATACCACCAGATTCCATGGAGACAGGAACGGAACTATCCGAAAGAGGATTGGAGTGCTGCCAATAAAGTAATACCCAAGTGCAAAATAAACTGTGCTATTACATATAAAGCAACTGGACCAAATGGTATAATCCCAGCGCATATGCAGATGGGACAAATACATATATTTCCAGTATTTTCTAAACTCTTTGGAGCATCACTTGCAACTGGATACTTTCCAACTGCCTGGAAAAGAGCCCGAATTGTCTTTATTCCCAAACCAGAAAAGGATTATTCCCAGGCAAAGTCATTCAATTCAATAACTTTTTCATATTGACGATAATTGAGAAACTTATTGGTAGGCATGTCAGGAAAACTTTCTCATCGAAAGGCACTATGTTATAATCAACATGCCTATAAATCAGGAAAATCCTGTGAATCAGCCTGCCTAGGAAACCAAAAAACAGCTCTCGAGCGAGTGTTCGACGATAACTCTTTTTATTCCATGATAGCTGATCGATGGATGAAAAACATGCGTTTTAACATGAAAGCAACCTTATTTGGAGATTATATGCAGGTCTTAATAATGAAAGATGCCCACAAGGAGAAGTCTTGTCACATCTGCTGCTGTAGAACCCAGTCATAGACGATCTTCTGGAGGAATTGAACAAAAAGGGGTTATACACCCAAGAGTATAATTACAGATAATCTGAAAATACTTGTACTGGGGAAATACACTGATATTATATCGGAGCTGATACAACAAGCTCTGGTGGCTAAATCCTTTAGACCAATTAGCCTAACATCCTTTGTGCTGAAAACACTGGAGAGGATGGCTGATCGGTACATAAAGAAAAAGGTTGGGCTTAGGTATCCTTTGTACAACAACCAACATGCTTTTAGGTGTGGCAAGTCAACTGAAAGTGCCTTACACCAACTAGTAACCCAGGTGGAGAAGGCGCTGGAAAATGGCATGATCGCCCTGGGAGCTTTCTTGGATATACAAGACTCGTTTGACAGCACCCCTGTAGGATCCATGTGTAGGGCTGCGGCAAATCATGGAATAGAGCCAATGATCACTCACTGGCTTGGGGCCATGTTGTGCAACCGTACAGTAGAGGCCACATGGAAGGACCTTGTGGCAAAAGTGATCGTCGCTAGAGGATGTCCGCAAGGGGGTGTTCTCTTGCCCACATTGTGGAACCTAGTCATTGACGAGCTAATAACCCTTTTAAACGGTGAGGGCTTTCTAACGATTGGGTATGCCGATGATATCGTTGTCCTTGTTGTTGGAAGGCACATTACCGTTCTCAGGCACCTCATGCAAAGGGCTCTGAATAGGGTACATGGGTGGTGTAACGAACACGGACTTGCAGTAAATCCTGCCAAGGCTGAGATAGTTGCTTTCACCAAAAAGAGAGGTATAAGACCTGAGTGTCTAAATCTTGATGGAGTACCACTGCCGGTGGTTGAACAGGTGAAGTATCTAGGAGTGATCCTTGATAAATCACTTACATGGGAGGCTCATCTTGATAGTCGCCTAAGCAAGGTGACAAACACGTATCGGGCCTGTAGGAGATCCATTGGTCCGAGGTGGGGACTGACCCCAAAACGATCATATGGTTCTATAGAGTGATTATGCTGCCTATGCTCACATATGCGGCTCTGGTCTGGTGGCCGAGAGTAACCTTGGTCACGGCTAGATTGCAACTGGCACGCCTTCAAAGGGTGGTCAGTTTGGGGGCAACTAGCTGCATGAGGACTACACCAACTGTTGCAAGTGATACTTGGTCTTCGGCCTCTTCACCATGTGATCGAGGTTGAGGCGGGGAGGGCTTTCCTGCGCTTAAAACGGCTGGGATACGTGCGAAGAGGGGAAGAGTGGAGGCACGTCAAGAAGCTCCGGCTCCTGGAAGATATTCCAGTTCTGGCTCGAGCGGCTGATGAATGCCTGCGTAAGTACTACTTCGCTACCCCATACAGGGCCATGATCCGGGATAGAGAGTCCTGGGAAAAAGAGAGGAATACACAGCCTAATGGGACCGTCTGGTACACAGATGGCTCATGCTCCGGTGATAGAGCAGGGGCTGGAATTTACTCCAGGAACCCAAGAACACAAGTTTGTGTACCATTGGGTGGTGGTGTATCTTCATATCAGGCAGAGATATATGCTATCTTGGAATGTGCGCAGATAAACCTAGACAGAGGTTATGTGGATCGACGCATAACCATATACTCCGACAGTCAGGCAGCAATTAAAGCCCTGAGTGGGTATACCAGCAATTCAGGACTTGCTAACGAATGTCGAGAACGACTTGCTAACGAATGTCGAGAACGACTTGCTAATCTTGCAAGGCGGAACGTGGTGCGGCTAGAATGGATTCCAGCCCACTCTGGTTTTGAAGGCAACGAGATGGCGGTTGCACTGGCTGCGGAAGGGGCGGCAGCTCCTTTCTGCGGCCTGGGCCCGACCCTGTGCCTAACAAAACAAAAAATACGCAAGGAGACAAAGAAGTGGCTGAGGAATCAGCACCTCGATCATTGGAATGCTCTGCAGGGTCCTAGACAATCCAAACTTCTACTGAAGGGATGGACTGATGGACACACTAGGGCAGCTACTAAACTACCAAGGAGTAGGCTAAGGAAGATAGCAGGACTCCTAACAGGGCACTGCTGTATGAGGAAACACCTCCACAACCTAGGAGTAGAAGAAAGTTCCCTATGTAGGGGCTGCGGCATTACTGACGAAACGTCAGTCCATGTTCTCTTAGAGTGTCCACACTGGGCTGTACTACGCAGGCGAATCTTCGGAGTCCCTGTTATGGCCCCTGGAGACACAAGCAGACATCCATTGAAAAAGGTTGTGGCCTTTATTGAAGGGCTCGGCGTCATGGATGTCTAGGTAGCAGGAATGGCACAATGGGCCCGCCAGTGGCCTCAGTGCGGAACCTTGGCTTTAGTTTGTCCAGGACAAGGCTTTCCTGCACATTTAGTATGTAGTAGTAGTAGTAGTACAAGCTCTGGAATAAACGGTCGAGAAATGGAGGTGATGCCCAAGGGTGAACCATGCAAAAACGCTTATACCCTACACTAGAAAAAGGATGCTTGAATGATAAAAACTGCTAAGCATCTTCAACGTATAATTCTGGATGCAAAATTAACATGGAATTCGCACCTTCACGACATGGATGTACATTTCGGTAGATTGAAACTAAATATCAGTCGTACTGGAGCCACGAGCCAACGCAGGAACTAATCAGCAAACTCAAAGTCAAAAGTTACTGACTAACGAAAAATTGAACCTCAGCAGGGAGCAGATTAGGAAAGTGACAGGATTAATCACCGGCCACTTCACTCTAAGGAAGTACATATATAGTGCTGGCAGATATAGAGAGATACCTATCTGTCGTTTGTGCATTATCTTCGAATGTGAAGCACTGTATCATTGGAGATAAAAACTCTTAAGACAAGTGTACCCGTGAGAGATCTAGTTGTTCCTGATAAGATCTACTGGTTTCTTCACATAAACAGTACAACCAAGAGCAAAAAGAGCCTAAAGACTGAGGTGTCCAGGTCTCGAAGCTTCTGACTGGAGGTGCCCGATCAATCAATGGACCTTTAAAATTTGACGATTTTCCACAGTCCCAATCTTAAAAATATTATTGATTGCCTAGATATCGTCAGATATGGACAATATCCAAAAAATTATTAATTATTTTTTACGATGGAAGCTAGAACTCTACCAAAATGTTGAAATAAAAATTATCCACTGCCAAATTTTGCATGTATTGCTGCAAATATTCAACATGAACGAATCTTACCTGATGTAATTAAAAATTTTCTTCTGTTGAATCTCTCCATACTGCTCCTTATCTCTTTTTCGAATGTTTTAAAAACTGTCATTGGCCTGTTGCTTTTAATGACTATTTCTTGACATCCAAAATAATTCAAAAACACCTCCGAAGGCACTGAATCATTGTTTATTTTAACATTAATTACAGGAACATTGAAGTCGTTTTTAAAATTATTTTCATCGTCAGTAAAAATTATTAGACATCTGCTATCCATGAAATAAGTGGAAATGATCAAGTTTAAAAGAGTGTCCAAGTAGATATTCATTTCAGTAACCAACAAGCATATGCCGTACTCACATAAATATCACTAAAGAAAACTTCTTCTTTCGAACCTACTTCATTTAACCAGAACTAATATGTACTCTGTAAACTATTTTTTGTTATATATATTCAAAATACATGCAACTTCTACTTATTACTTATTGACCTGAGGATATGGAAAAAGGGATAATTGGATAGTTACTA
>CAJUYH010007176.1:0-18152 GCA_910591685.1 Galerucella tenella
TTGGGCTGCATTTTGGCCTGCAGCAACGCACCCAGGGGTTTCTACAGGGTAGAACCTAGGTAGGAATTTTCTACATCGTTTTTGCCACCGAATGCAAAAAACCGCAACTCTCTACGTGCTGTCCCGGAAAAATTCCTAACTTTGGCGTTTTTAGTTCTTCGTTGCTGCGACTAAAAGTAAAAAATTATCTTATCGAATACTCCTCGGGTCTTGATAAATACGTGTGGAAGATAATAGCCCTCGGCCTGCGGCCTTGGGCTATTATCAAGCAACACGCTTTCAGCATTCTCTATGACCAAATTATCTCGGTATTATCAAGACCCTAGGGGTATTACTACTGATAATTTTTTACTGAGTATAGTAACCAATAAAATTACTTAAAATCAAGTCATGAGTCAAATCTCATCAAATCACCGCTGTATTACAGCGATAATACCCTACATGTGGTGTTTTCAGTTTGGTGTTTACTTTTTATTAAAAACTAATTAAACGTCAAAGTGACAACTGGATTAAAAATGTCGCGAATAATTTGATATGGCATCTAACGATTGAATTAATTTACCAATTGTACTTTTCACAACTGTAGTTTTGAATAAAAATGAATAATATTTGTTTGATTATAACTAATAAATTATTAAACGTCAGATTTACAATCAATTTTTTGATATCTACAAAGTAAAAAATTATCTTATCGAATACTCCACGGGTCTTGATAAATACTCAAAATTTTGTCGTAGAGAATCCTTCAAGCGTGTTGCTCGAAGATAATAGCCCTCGGCCTTCGGCTATTATCAAGCAACACGCTTTCAGCATTCTCTATGACAAAATTATCTCGGTATTATCAAGACCCTAGGGGTATTACTACTGAAAATACCTGATATAAAAATTATGTTTGTAAATACATTTTTCCTAATCTATTTTTAAAGATTAGTACATTCAGAGCAGTTTTTACAGTAAGAGAAAGATCATTATATTGCCTCACCCCTTCGACAAATAGTGATCGTTGTTGTATTTGTGTATTATACCTACCAATATAATAATCGTTTCCTGATTTTAAATTGTAAGACAACATGTCCTCCCTTTTCGTTAAAAATTCAAGCAAATACCTTGGCGTTAAATTTTTAGTTATTTTAAAAACTAAAATTAAATTTGCTTCTTGAACTAGTTGATGAATATTTAAAAATTTCAAGTTTTGTAACATATCGTTTATTTTGGAGTACCTATTGCATCTCAATATAATTCGCATCGCTTTGTTCTGCAAAATTTGTATACGATTTATATCATCTTTTTATTGCAATACATTAATAATGACATACAATAGGTGAATTGGGGATAGATAATAGAATTATACACTATTTGTCGAGCCCACCGTGATAATTTATTTGATATCCTGCCAAAATACCCTATCTTTTTTCCCAATTTTTTGCATATGTAATCGACATGATAACATAGATTTAATTGCGGATCCAACTGTACCCCTAAATATTTTATTTCAGTAACCTGCTCAATAGTTTCAGAATTCATTTGTATTACAATGTTTGAGTCACTGAATTTCTCACAGTTGTATCTTGTACCAAGAACCATACACTTTGTTTAACTGGGGTTTAGTTTTAACTTTTTGAAGCAAAGCCAGTTTTTCAAAATATTTAATTCTTCATTTATTGTTTCTGAAATGATCTCAAAGCTGGTTCCTGATATTGACAAAACTGTATCATCTGCATAAAGATTAACAAAACAATGTTTTAAGTACTTACTAATGTCGTTTATGTACAGTATAAAGAGTAAAGGGCCCAGTACACTCCCCTGCGGAACTCCGCATTTGATTTCAACTCTCTCTGACAACTTGTTCATAATTTTGGTTGTCTGATACCTGTCTGTCAAATAGTTTTGTAACCAACTGAGGACTGTACCATTTACTCCATATACTCTACACACATCAATTAGTTTTTTGCGATCTATAGTTTCAAATGCACGCTTTAAATCTACGAACACACTAACAATAACATTGCCTATATCTATATCTTTTTTCCACTTAGACAACACAAACTGACACGCATTTTCACAAGAATGCTTGGTCCGAAATCCCGATTGACCTTCATAAAATATTTTGTTGTGCTCTAAGTATTCACTTAGTTGCTCATGGACTACAATCTCCAACACTTTCTCCACCACTGGAAGTAGATTTATATAGGTCTAAGTTCCTCTGCCTTTTTTGGATTAGTGACCTTTGGTACTGGTATTACTACACTCTCTTTTAATCTTGTTGATATAATCCCTGTTTCAAGAGATGTATTTATTATGTTTAGTAGAGGATATCCAACAACATCAAAAACGTTTTTGAGTAGTTTTACAGTTATGAAATAATCACCAGAAGCTTTATTTTTGAGGATATCTATTATTTTACTTAATTTATCAATTGAAATTTTTTTAAACGTATCAAGTGTACTATTCACTGTGATTGTAATTTCTTTAAATTCTGGTTCCGGGAGAGGAATACTTTCTACAATGTCGTCTATGCTATTTACGAAGGAGAGACCTGGTACACAGACGGGTCACAGACTGGGGAAGGGACATGAGCAGGGATATATGGTGAAACGAGAAACACAAAAAGCTCCTTCTCACTAGGAGAAAATACCTCTGTATTTCATGCAGAGATTTATACTATCCTAGAATGTGTCAGAATTAACAAACATAGGACTGACACTCAAAGGATAAACATACTAACTGACAGCCAGGCAGCCCTTGCAGCTTTAAATAGCCGCAAGGTAACATCCAAACTGGTAGAAAAATGCCAGAAAGAATTAAATGAACTAGCAGACCACATTAAAGTGTAAGATTAGTGTGGGTGCCGGGACATAACGGTATTTCTGGAAATGAGCAAGCTGATGAACTCGCGAGAAGAGGTTCAGCAACAGCATATGTTGGACCAGAACCCAGCTCTTGCGAACACTAAGAAAGTAGTCCGAGGGCAAATACAAAAATGGGTACAAAGCCAACATAGGCTTCAGTGGAGAAACACTCCAAAGCAGGTACGCAGTAAAACCTCCATAGGTGACACATGTGAAAAACGGGCCGAAGAACTACTGAATATCAGTAAGAATAGCTAAGAATTATTACAGGTTATCTAACGGGTCATACCCCGGTAAAAGATCACCTGCATAAAATAGGGTTATATAATGGGGACCTCAGCTGCAGACTTTGTGTAACCCATATCTTATCTAACTGTGAGGCACTGGACTCTAGGAGACAAACAATCTTTGGAGAAGCCAATGTGCCACCTGAAGTATATGGCACACATAGAGTACAATAAGTCAATAGGCTGCAGTGCTCCCGGCATCAGGCTTCCAAAACACACACAAATGTTGTGATATGGTAAGTATTATGGTATTATTTACATTGTTATCAGATCTATCTTTTTTTTCTGGAATAAAAATGAATTTTGCAATTTCAAATAGATCACTATGTATAATATGTTTCTGACAGCACGCGAAGAGGTCACAGATGCTAGTCAGGTAGTAAACCATAAGCGTCACCGTTCATCTAAGGCATTTATTTACTATTTAATTTTATACCCGATCTGATATATAAAGGTAATATGAATCTATATTCGGTTAGTTAAAACAACTTGATAATTTCCAAGAAACATTACAATAGAATCCTACTAGGGATTGTCCTAATGACGACTTAGAAATTTTGCAGATATATACGGTGAAACTTGGTCTCGCCCAAATTTGTATAATTTTTGCTCAGAGTCGCTTACGTTCCATAAGTGTTAACTGTGTTGTAAAAAATGTCTTCAAGTTTCACCCCAGTAAAGTGTAAGAGCGTGCTTAGCTTACAAACGAAGACTGTAGTGTTAAATGTGCATGATGCTGTTGTACATCAAATGCCGGCTGCTACTGTTAGAAATATAGATTCGACATGTTCCAATATGACAGGAGTTAGTGAATCTACTATTTACAGGCTTCTAAGGGAGAGGAAAAATGGAAATATATCTCCACCTAAAAAGTCAACTGGAAGGAAACCACTTGACCTTGATGAACATATGCAAAATACAATAAGACAAAAAGTACACGAATTATATTTTAAAAAAGAGTAAAGGAGGACGAGAATTGGCCTGACATAGGGCGAAAAACTTTGTGGAAAATATTACACAAATTAAATTTTACTTGGGAGAAGCAGAGTCGCAAATCAGTGCTAATCGACAACGAGCAAATAATATGTTGGAGACGACAGTATTTACGAGATATCCGAAAATACAGACAGGAGGGAAGACAAATCTATTATCTAGATGAGACATGGCTCAATGAAGGAAATTCAGTGAAAAAAATATGGCAGGACAAAAGTATTAAAACCAGTCGTCAAGCTTTCATAGAAGGTTTATCTACTGGACTAATTAAATAAGCAGAATAAACTAATATCGTAATCTCCGCCACTGCCGAAATTTTTATCGTTTATCTGGCATTGTTCAGTTTTATTACCATATTGTATTTTGAGCTGAAACAGGGATGTATAGATAACCAATACAGAGACCTACTTGTTTTGCATTAGAATTTTAGTATTTACTTGTAAAATTCTTAGGATCACTCTGTAAAAGATAAATTTCTATTTGAATATTTAATGAGGCTACTGTGCTGTCAGACATTAAGAAATAAACTATATATTCTTTGCCTTTTGAAATCTTTGAATATTTTACCCAATACCTAAATGCCATAGTCTCGGATTATACCTACATTTATATAAACTAAAATAATATGTTTAGATGGTTCATTCATTCATTCATACGCTTGGGTTGTGCTCAATAGCCCAGATACTTGAGCTGAATCTTTGTACCATTACCCATGTTATCTACCTAGTTCCATTCCAGAAGCTTCGTATCTTCTATATAGGCCACCAGTTTATCTGGAATAATCTTCAGTAGTTGTGATGGTTGTGTTATTTCCACTCCCAAGTGCTTCCGTCTGAGTCTTTGTAAGTTCTCACAGAAGCAGAGTATATGAGTAGGTGTTTCTTCGTAGAGTTCACATTTTCTGCACATAGGTTCACTAACTTTGCCCATCCTGTGCAGATCCTTCTTCAATGTACAGTGTCCAGTCATCAGGTCGGTAACTGTCTTAAAATTTCTCTTACCCTGTTTCAACAGCCTGGACGAGAGTTCCTTGTATAACTTATTCAGAAGACTCTTAGTATGGAGGTGTCTTTGTGTTAGCCTCCATTTGAGTTAGTTTTCCTTAACTAGCCAGTTCCCGACTTCCACTCTAATGTAATCCTTTGTGATTCCACAAAACGGCTCCTTTGGAGCCCTCTTTAGCTAGCTGGTCTGTCATTTCATTCGCTGCAATCCTCTTATGTGCCGGCACCCATATTAGAGACATTCTGTTGTCTCTTGCCAGCATGTTGACAATTGAAATATAATTAATAGCTGAACTTAGCTTATAGGTGGCGCAACGTGTCTTATTTAAATTAATAAATGAAAATAAATTGAGAATTGTAAATAAATCAAATAATAAACATCACTTACGTTTCGAACTAAAATCGTCGACAAGAATAATTTCCTTCAAAAGATGATCTGGAGATCTATTAATTACACTAACAGCTGTCCGTAACAATGTAGTCCAATGTTCGTTATGGAATGGTACTATAACACTTACAGTGGGAAGGTTCTTGAGATATTTTTTAGATTTACAGCTGGAAACAAAAAGTTGTTTGAGTTAACTGTATAAACCCTCACTTCGTGGAATCTACTCATCATATGGTTTTAAATGAAACTAACTGTTTTTAAATGACTCCACAATATATTGTGGAGTTAGTTAGTTTCATTTAAAACCATATAAAAAGTTGTTTGTCATTTCAGCAAAATAAGAACCGTTTCAGGTATAAAATTGAATAACGTGAAACTGGTCACATACAGATTGCGAAAAGTCTATTCGAGTCATGCGATTTACACAAGTACGACAAGGAGAAAAACACTTGAAAGAGAGAGAAGAATAATTGTGCGCAGTCAGCTGTTGCCAAATGTATTTATCTGTAAAAGTGACTCCCAATTTTTATCGGCAACAATATTAAATACCAATAATTGTTAAATCGAAAGCAGAGTATGGATTTTATTTATTGCAGATTGTAATTTGTCCATTTATTTTCTTGAACATTTTATTCTTATTTGTGTTGATCTCACTTATTTTTCAAAAGTCAACAATATTACCAATCTCGTATTTCTCCCAATAAATACGGCGTTATATCTCGTATTAAATATAATTATTCTTTAGAAAATAGTGTAATGTTTTTCTTATTTATTTAAACTGTTTTTACCGTGGGATAAAATTATACACTCACTATGGCTAATTAATATCGATTTATTAAAGAAACACTTACACACTATAATAATCTTAATTTATATACACACTACTAATTAATGTCTATTAATTTATCTACACTCGGTATAATAATCGTCCTAATTTATCTTTAACACTATTTATATTCACTTCTGTTCACTCACTGTATACTGAAACTGTTTACCGATTCACTGTATACTGAACCACGCCGATTCACTCGAAAACCCGCTATATATACCTAGTCCCTCAAATCTCTAGAACTTTCGCGATAAACCATTGTATGGCCTGGTACATTTCCAGAACAGTCTGGATATTACCTGCGAAAGAACCTTTCTAGAAAGATCGCATTCATCGTTTGCGACAGGACCGGCTTCGGAATTAGTGAGTTCGTAACAGTACCAAACATTTTAAACTGACAACGCTGCTTTATCATATCAGATTGGTAGCTGGAACTGAAAACACGCCCAACGCTGACTGCGAACAATTATTCTTCTCTCTCTTTCAAGTAGTTTTGCTCATATTTATCTTGTCGTACTTGTGTAAATCGTATGGCTCGAATAGACTTTTCGGGATCTGTATAAGCCAACTATCCTAAATAAGCAATTATTTAACTTTAAAAAGATGGGAAAATCTGATAAATAGCTGTAAATGTGACCCAGGAAGTGATGAAAATAGTTACAATCAAACAACGCATTACAATTTTACGATAAAAGTACTTACCCTACATGTCTAATATCAGGTACAGCTCTATCTAATGCAATTTTATCACTGAGAAGAGCATTGAATCCATTAACTTTGTATAAAGAGTCATAATTTGCAGTTTCGGAATTATTCAAATACGCCGGTTTGCCTTGCTCTCCCCTACCTTAAATAAAACAATAAATCCCATATAATATTCATTAGGTTTATATAATGTAATAAAAATTATTCACAACCATATATGTAATGCTGTCATTACTAACGTCATTGAAGGTTAGAAAGCGTCATATTACACACCTCTACTTCCCGCCCTGACGACCCGCCCTCTAAAATAATGTGTTCATTAATCTATTTCAGATGAATATTTTTTATATTTAGAAATATAACACATTGATTAATATTATAATACCTATTTCTGGAGGGGTACAATCCATCAATTCTTCATCGGTGGACATTTTTCTTGATTTATTATTCGCGAACTTAATATCCATCCGACTTTATCTGACATTTATTTATATTGGTGACAGCACAGAATACACCAGCCAAACAAGAAGCGAAAGCCGGCGTATATCCTTTGATGTTTTGGGGGCAAAACTTCGTGACCTTCAAACTGACGTTGACAGACGGATCAAATCACATTCGGAAAATTGTTCCAAAAATGCTAATTAAATGTTAACTACACGCAAAAAATTTAAACCGAAGGATCTCAAATATCATTACTGGATTAAAATTACAGGAATGAAGAACTGACAATTTTACATGCGTTCAATTTTGTTTGTGGCTATTTGAAGAAGAAAGTATTATAATGTCACAGGTGTGAAACGTGCTCAAAATTCTCAAAAATTATATGTCTTTAGGTGCAATTATGTAAGCAAATGTTAAATTTTAACGCATTTAAAAATAAGACATAACCCATTTTTGCTAGTCTGTATGCATATTAAGTTTTAAAGTATTAACGGAAAACTCTTTATTGGATACCATACATGTTAAAATTTGAATCATAATCTTGACTATGTATAGATTAAAACATTTAAAATAGCGTAAACTTTGTCAAATTTAACGGCGTACCGTTAATTTGTAACCACTTCTTATAGAATTGACCCTATTGACAGATAACGGGCTTAAAATGGCGACTGTCAGACATGCGCACTCAGAGAATGAATTGTAAAATAGCACAAGCTTCGTTTCTTCTTGGGACGGTGTATTCTGTGGTGACAGTAGTTGTCAAATGTAATATTTTAGGTGTGTTCAGAACGAAACAAAAATTTATTAATTTTGATCGGGATATGATGGTTGTAAGTTGTAAATAAAATAGTATACAAACCTCGGTAAGAAAAGAAGTTTCATTCCTGTCTCGAGATAATAGCTAACTCGACAGTAATGAAACTCTTCCCACCTCGGTGTAATACTATTACTACTCCTACTGCATAATGCGATCCTTATTTCCGATTATTTTATTCGCTTTAATTTAAAAAAGGAAGTTTACATTGATTTAGGATTATTCAATTTATAAACTAGTCAATAGGAGATCTAAGAACGCAAGAAAGGTGTCCAATAACGAATATAATGAGATATTCGAGACAAGGAAAATTTCATTTCAGTGGAATTTACAGAACTTTTTAGCAAATACTTGTGTCAATTTGTAACAGTATATCAGCGACAATCAAGTTTGCAAGTAAAAATAAATTTAAAAAAAATTAATATACATACCACGTTTTTAGAACTGACTCAAAAGTATTTATTGGAACTTTAGTTCTTTACGTCAGGTTATGTTTGAGCGACCAGGGGTCGCGACGCAAAAGATCTGACCGTTACGCGTTACGTTACGCTACGTTATGTTACGTTGCTTCGTTATGTGCCTTGCTTTCGTGCTTGTGCTCTCTCCTTAGTCTCTCTCTCGTTTACGAAGCAGCGATTCATATGCTCCGGCCGGGATTCGAACCCGGTCCGCCCGCGTGGAATGCGAGCATTCTACCACTGAACCACCGATGCTATATTAAAATTCTATGCAAAGCTGGTATTCGCAGTGCTGGTGATCTACTTGAATTTGTTCGGATAAATTTTTAATATTATTTCCATAATTTTTTTTGCGCGATTAAGGGGTCTAGCACATTTACTTTTCGAAATACAGGGTGTTGAAATTTTGAAAACTTGAATGTTTCAATTAATTCGATAAATTTAAAATTGATTTGACATTTGGCAGGTTGTTTTTAAATGTAAAAGGGCATATTTTGAAAGAAATAGTAGTTTGTGCAACTAGTGTGGATATGATGGCCATATTGCACGAGGACGAAGTTTGGGCACGACGCCGTAGGCGGAGTGCTCAATCGTTCAAGTGCGATATGGACAATCCACACGAGTCGAGCAGCATATTTTTTCTACGACCCACTTGAGAAAAAGTCTAGAAAATAAAAATTTCTATAAACTGTAATATAACTTCAAATTAAAAATTTAACAATTCAATTTAATGTTTCCACTAATTTTGTGGTAAACGTATAGTTCTTGAATGTCCAATTTGTATAATGCTACGGTTTCCTTTTTTAAATATACGATGCTGTTATAAGTAGATGTTGCTAGTCGGACTCCTTCATGAAGGGTACCGTACCTTTATCTATAATAATGAATATTCTGCTAAATATTTAAAACGTCTACCCGTTGTCGTTAATAATATAATATAATATCGTTAAAAATAAAATTAACAAAAAAAAAAACACCTTCACGGGGAATCGAACCCGGGTCTACTGAGTGAGAGTCTGGTTTGCTTACTACTCGGCCACCGAGGCTTTGCAAATTGTTTATCTATAACGTCAAATGTATTACATACTTTTTGCTTAAAAGGGACTAAAGTTCCTACCGTGTGTCCCGCGACACGTTCTACCTTTTTTATTATTATTTTATTACTTATTATGTGAAAGGATTCATACAGTTTTTTTTATTGATAGCTACTTTCTAATTTTTACAGAACTGTCTCATGTGCTCAGTGGGGGATACAACTACTGCGGGGCCCGGGACTAAATCGAGCGGGGGCCCACTTAAGGGCGGAGAAAATCCTCAAATAAGAAAATTAATACAAAAACTTTACCAACGATCTTTATTAACAATATCGGAATGAAGTTCTTGATTTTTTTCTCTAGTTTTTCTTTATCAAAACAATTTTTCTGTATCACGTGGCTCTCTGAAGCTTCGTAGGGCTTGGGTGCTTAAGCACCGTCTAGCTCCTATGTTTATCCGTCACTGCATGCGCTCTATGTATTTAGTTGTAAGAATATTTTGCACTCTTTAGTCCGACATACTGTGGCGTAAAGAATGAGAGGGGGAAAGGTGTCATATTCTTCCAAATGTACACCACTGGATCGATAATTGAAAATTGTTTTTTCATCAAAATATGCCCTTTTACATTTATGCCCGTTTGTAATTATCAATGATTTAGTACAAGTTTTAGTCAATTTTTTAGGATCCTAAGCTTATGACACTAAAATATTGACAAGAAAAAAATGTATTTGCAACACACCATGTTTTAGTCACTTATTTAGATTGTGATTATGCGCACTGAGCAGTATGATTTTGTTATTAACCTGTCATTTTTCAGATTTTAGCAAAGAATTTGAATTTTTTAATTTAAATAGGTATCAGACAACAATGGACACAGAATTTTTATTGTTAGCAGCAGCAACTCTTATTAATATAGCGGTTGTTAGGAATTATATAAGAAAGAGAATCCCTCATGTGCTTATTTTTATATTGAGAACTTTTAACTATGCAAAAGCAAAGTCTTTCTTTATATAGTTCAATAACTCGAAGTACTTGTTCATGAGACCACGACATTTTTGATATTTAAAATAGCTCAAACGAAAAACTTTCACATACACAACATTCTCACCCCTCAATAAACGATATAATATTTAATCTTCGAATAAACGTTGGTTATGTAGCAGAACCAGTGAAAAATAAAAAAATCAATAACCTTAAAATAAAGTTTACCCTATATGTTTGCCCCAAGTTGTCATTTAATTGATAGAAAATAGGACTGGCTCTATGAATATTTCCTATCAGTTAAAATTGAACAAAAATAGGACAAACTTCGTCAATTTCAAAATTGACTGAAAAATTGATGATGTGTATGTATCTATCATTTATTTAGGATCCTAAGAAATTGACTAAAATTTGTTCTAAATCATTTATAATTACAAACGGGCATTAAAAACAAATTGCCAAACGTCAAATCAATTTATTGATCCATTTTAAAGTTATCTAATTAAAACATTTAAATTTTCATCTTCAACACCCCATATTTCAAAAATTAAATAGGCTGGACCTCTCAATCCTCATATCATTTTGTCCAATTTTACGAGAGGTATCTACATGCAAACGTTGTAAGTGTCATTTGAAAACACCCTGTATATACTTTTTTAAATATATTTTTAATGCTAGTTTTAATCAGTTTTATTATTTCCTCAATTTTTGCTCGTCGCAGCATGGAGAAGAAAATATACAAGTAAAAAATCAAAATTAATGAATTGTTAAAATTTCATTGTTTTATTTTTATTCAAAAAATATTTAAAACTGGTATTGAAATAGCATCAAAAAATATAATTTTAAAAGTCTAAAATAAATGGGATTTTAAGAAGAAACGGGCAATCTTTTGATATTATTTTTTGTTTAGCAGTATAATTACTACTTTTATGCAGAAAAACTTTCATTAATGTAGATCCAGTTGACATTGACTTTTTCTGTAATTAGAATTTATACTGAAACTTGGGTGGAATAATTCCAGTAGCGTAACATAATTATCAAATACTTGGGTAAATTCTAGTTTATCATGCTATTACTGTAAGTTTAGGTTTGGTTTTGTTTCGTTATGAATTGGACAAAAGAATTTCTCTACCGACAAAACTTCTTGAATCTCTACTAAATCCATGTGAAAACACAGTGGCTCAAGTTATATTAGAGTAGAATAAGGTACAGTCAAAGTCAAATGAAACGCACAAGACAAACACCAAAATTCAATTAGTTTCAATGTTTCATGGTAACCCTTCGCTAAAATGTACCTATTCCTAGTCCAGTCTACAAGTTGAAAAACGTGAAAAATAGAGATAAAGCTCCTAAAAATATGAGCAATAGCTCATGGGATTCAGAATGACCTCTAGAAAAATGTGCACGTAAAAAATTGCAATTGTTATTAACAAAATAAGATGAAAAAAAAGAGGTACCTATTTAGGTTTTTGTTAATAACTCGTAAACTATTAATATTCACGATATTTGGAAAAAAAGGTCCTTAAAAAGGAGGAAATTTCCAAAAAAAAAGTTCCAGCTCACGGAACTCTACCTCTATTATTAATAGTTTTAATTTATCGCTGAAAATAGGGCTCCGCGCAGCGATTACGGCATGGGTGCTATGCCGCCAAACACGGCGTACCACAGAAAATTATTTTTTTATAGTAACAAATATGAATTTAAAAATTTAAATAAATTATGGTATCATCCAGATACTTGAAAGAATTTATGCCCGTTGGAAAAATATTTTTAATCAATTTTTCAAAAAGTTATGCAATTGTTGCTTAACGAATTTTTTTCCTATTTCCGTTTTCATAAATGACGACATAAAAGTTTAAATAATAAACCTAAAAATTTTTGGCTTAGTGGAGCTCTTCTTATACAGTGTGGAAACCACTTATGGAATAAAATTCTTTGTCATTATTTTAGAAAATTATAAAAAATGCTGAGACACGTCAACTTTTGAATTGAGTTGTGCGTTATGTAGACATAAATTTAAATGTACAGGGTGATTCACGAAAATATGCCATGGTCGGTGTTTTTTTTTTAATGAAACAACCTGTATATTTGCATATTTTTGAGATCCTCTTAATGAACCGATTCCAACAAACTAAATAATGTATGGTCAATTATGAATTATACAGGGTGAAATTTTAAAATAAATAATTTATTACACTTGAAATATTGGTATTTTTTTAAATTAACTAAATATGGATTTATCAAAAATCTAAACTGACTTAATATTAGACGTATTTGTATATCAAACAAAACCTGCTACGCCCATGAATTTTATCATGAATACCTAAAAATTGCCTAAAAACGCCAATAATTAGACAAAATCAGTAAATAATGTGGATTGTTTTAAATCGGTAAATAATGTGGATTGTTTTAAATCGGTAAATAATGTGGATTGTTTTCTATTATTTCAGTTGTTGATGTGTTGACAGTTTATACTGGAAAACTAAAATCTTTGTCAAACACTCTTTCCTTGTCGACATAACAATGAAATATTCAACTGAGAATCACCGAATTGAGATTTTAATGATGGTCGGGTACGGGGATAACTGCAGAAGTCAAGTTGAAGTGGCAAAGTTATTTAATCACAGGTATCCCGAATTTCCTAATATTTCACAAAATACTGTGTCTAAAATTCATGCACAATTCAGAAAACTTGGACATGTCAAACCATTGAAAAGATAACCACACTTCGTTGAAGATGATGTGAAAGTGGATATTTTGTTAAGTGTCGAAGATAATCCAACTTCAAGTACACGTCAAATTGCCTGTGAAAATAATGTTAGTCATACAACTGTTCTAAGATGTCTTCATAAAGAAAAACTTCATCCCTACAAATTAACTTTTGTGCAGGAGTTAACAGAAGACGATCCAGATCGTAGAATGGATTTCTGCGAAAGATTGATGAATAAGCTGAACAGAAATGAGATAGCTCTTGGTACCATTCTTTTTTCTGACGAATCAACATTCACATTGAATGGAGAGATAAACCGACAGAACTGTAGGTGTAGATATTGGTCAGCAGAGAATCCTAATTGGATGCGTGAGACACATACTCGGTACCCTCAAAAGGTGAACGTTTGGGCCGGTATCATAGGCGACCATATTATTGGTCCTATATTCATAGATGGAAATTTGACAGCTGAAAAATATTTAAATATGCTTAGAAATGAAGTTATTGCTGCGTTGGAAAACTTATATCCCAACGCAATAGATCCTAGCTTACCGAATGAAAATGTTTGGTTCCAGCAAGACGGGGCAACACCCCATTATGCTTTAATGGTAAGAACTTATTTAGATGAAATCTTCCCCAATAAATGGATTGGACGAAGAGGTACTATTGAATGGCCAGCTAGATCGCCAGACCTTACGCCGTTAGTTTTTTTCTGTGGGTGTAACGTTATATTTGGCCACTATTATTGAAATATTTAAATATCTACCGGACGGCGAGTAGCCAGTCCTTTTTCCTTACCAACTTGTGATTCTCGTCGAGAACCTGTAGCACCGATCACCGCTGAAAGGCAAATTTTTACATTTAAGGTGCGACGGATAATCTCCGTTGGTGAGGATCAGTATACACTGATATTGGTCAAATATTTCAATTTTTCTCTCCTATAGATAGAAATTAAGAACACACTATTAATATGTAAATTATTTCTCGAAGCGGAGCATGTGAACAGGAAAGGAATATACAACGTATGTCGATTGCTCATCGCATAGTTCAATAATTCAATAGCGAGTAGTTAGAATAAGCTTTTTTTCTCCTGTGAACCATCAACCGATAAGGTCAATTTTTAAGAGGTTTACCTCAAACTTTTTTTTCTAAAGTGCATTCAATGTGAATGCACTTACTTAGTACCTGAGACAGTGAAACTTAGTACCTGAGACTTCGTACTTGCCACTTCGTACCTGCCACCTAGGACCTGTCCGAGGAAATTGAGGAAAGTAAATCTATGTAAAACAACGTGCTTCAACAAACAACAACCACATTTTTTTTTTATTTTTTCCACTGTGATATCAGTTTAAAGTCATTATACAACTTTTAAATTTAACAACGTTGTTCATATTCCTTCCCTTCCAACATTTCCAGGTTTGTTGATAGAGAGTTGTGAGGTGAAAACAAGTCGACTAATATTATTCAAGGTGGCGCCCACTTACCTTTCTTGATTAACTTTAATTACATTTCTTAACTTGATTTATTAAATTCATCTGGTTTCTTAACTTCATTTATTATCTCATTAACTTCAATATAACACTTCAATAACTTAAATAAAGTAGGATTACCCGCGAACCGGTAAGACTACTCCCTGAATTGATATTAGTTTGGTCTCCGAATTCACACCTGATGTGCTCTCCACATTGAGTCGCCGTTGCAATTTATCTTGCCTTATTATTTTTAATAAATAATAGGTAACATGGGGTTATCTCAAGAACAAAGTATATGCAACACAACCAACTAGCATTGTAGACCTCAAAGACAGGATAACTACAGAAATACGGAATATTTCACCTCAAACTTTAAACAAAGTTATGGAGGAGTTCTATAGGAGACTGTGCTATTGCCAACAACTAGGTGGAGAACATTTTGAGCATTTATTTTAATTTATTAAAATCAAATACATCAGGTATTTTATGTATGTGTTTAATAACTGTAAAAATAAAAATTTCACCCTGTATAATTCATAATTGACCATACGTTATTAAGTTTGTTGGAATCGGTTCATCAAGAGGATTTCAAAAATATGCAAATATACAGGGTGTTTCATTAAAAAAACAACACCGACTACGGCATACTTGCGTTAACTTAACAATTTGTTATAAACAAATTCTAACTAGCGTTATATTTTTTTTCTTGAGCTAAAAAAAATAACAAAAACAGCAATATATATCAAAAAACTAAAAAAAAAATTTTCTATTTTTTATAACGCTTTTACATATTACACGATACCAAAATAGAAAAAAATGTTACAACTTGTAGACTGGACTAATTAGAAATACTTCAATTGTGACCTAAAAAACGTAGATCTGTTTGATGGGGATAGCATAAAGCATAATTCAGTCTCAACCTAATCTAGTTGTGCGTTTCATTTGACTTTGACTGTACCAACAGACGAGTGGAATAACTGCCTCCAAAGGGTGCAAAAATGTTAACTTTAGTTAACGATTCAATGCTAAGCAAAAGTAGGGTGAAAATAATTGAAATTAATACTGAAAAAAATATTTGCACGTTAAATACCTACAAAGATACAGACGCTTACCGGTTTGTTTTTAAAATAATAGTTATATTATTAAAAACTGTTTACTAATGGTTTAAGTTTTGTATTTAATAATAACAATATTATGATAGCCGATCTTAGTCTTAGGTATTAAGTACGATATTTCTGCAAGCTTACCTTGAACATGCAATTCGTACGTGATTTTAAATATCAACGCTTCGACTAAAACCTTGTGCTACTGGATAATTGTTAGTTACGTTCCTGAATAATTTACATAAACAATTTTCAATATTTGTATACACATTCACTTTTAAAAAAGTAAATTACATAATTATTCCTAAAAAGCTTACAGTTTTTTCCACTGGAAAAAGAAAATTTGCCAAAAATGTACTACTTAATTTATATCAAATTCAAGTAATTTTAGTAAATAAACAAAATATTTTTTGCTTATTTTTACTTTTGTTTGTTTAAACGTATCAAATACTTAGCTAAAGATAAAGAAAAGTAGCGATAAGATTTCATTTTAATTTGTATTGATTTGCTAATACATTTTTAAAGTAATTTATAAATCCTTCAGTAGACCCAGGTGATTGATAAGAAGTTTAATTTTTTAATATTGTTAATATTTTTGTATAAACTATTACTTATTTATAAGTAACAAACTTCTCAAATTACTCGTAAATATACAGGGTATCCAGCTTATCATTGCCTTTATGTTTGTAAAATGTAAAATGTGATAGTTGCAATTAGAAGAAATTTATACAGCATGGGAACCACTTATGGAATTAAATTCTTTGTCATAATTTTGGAAAATTATAAAAAATGCCGAGACACGTCAACTTTTGAATTGAGTTGTGCGTTATGTAAACATAAATTTAAATGTACAGGGTGATTCACGCAAGTATGCCATAGTCGGTGTTTTTTTTAATGAAACACCCTGTATATTTGCATATTTTTGAAATCCTCCTAATGAACCGATTCCAACAAACTGAATAATGTATGGTCAACTATGAATTATACAGGGTGAAATATTAAAATTAATAATTTATTACACTTGAAATATTGGTACTTTTTTAAATTAGCTAAATGTGGATTTATCAAAAATCTAAACTAACTAATTATTAGACGTATTTGTATATTAAACAAAACCTGCTACGCCCATGAATTTCATCATAAATACCTAAAAATTGCCTAAAAACGACAATAATTAGACAAAATCAGTAAATAATGTGGATTGTTTCAAATCGGTAGATACTGCGTGGATTGTTTTCTATTCGGTCACTTGTTGATGTGTTGACAGTTTATACTGAAAAAGTAAAATCTTTGTCAGACACTCTTTCCTTGTCGACATAACAATGAAATATTTAACTGAGACTCACCGAATTAAGATTTTAATGATGATCGGGTACGGGGATAACTGCAGAAGTCAAGTTGAAGTGGCAAACTTATTTAATCACAGGTATCCCGAATTGCCCAATACTTCACAAAGTACTATGTCTAAAATTCATGCACAATTCAGAGAACTTGGACATGTCAAACCATTGAAAAGAAAACCAAACTTCGTTAAAGATGATGTGAAAGTGGATATTTTGTTAAGTGTCGAAGAGAATCCGTCAAATTGCCCGTGAAAATAATGTTAGTCATACAACTGTTCTAAGATGTCTTCATAAAGAATAACTTCATCCCTACAAATTAACTTTTGTGCAGGAGTTAACAGAAGACGATCCAGATCGTAGAATGGATTTCTGCGAAAGATTGATGAATAAGCTGAACAGAAATGAGATAGCTCTTGGTACCATTCTTTTTTCTGACGAATCAACATTCACATTGAATGGAGAGATAAACCGACAGAACTGTAGATATTGGTCAGCAGAGAATCCTAAGTGGATGCGTGAGACACATACTCAGTACCCTCAAAAGGTGAACGTTTGGGCCGGTATCATAGGCGACCATATTATTGGTCCTATATTTATAGATGGAAATTTGACAGCTGAAAAATATTTAAATATGCGTAGAAATGAAGTTATTCCCGCATTGGCAAACTTATATCCCAACGCAATAGATCCTAACTTACCGAATGAAAATGTTTGGTTCCAGCAGGACGGGGCAACACCCC
>CAJUYH010007177.1:0-18144 GCA_910591685.1 Galerucella tenella
AAACAGTTAGTTTCATTTAAAACCATATGATGAGTAGATTCCACGAAGTGAGGGTTTATACAGTTAACTCAATACCAAAAGAAATTAGTCAAACTGAACCAGAACCTAGTACAGTCCATTGTATACTTCTCGATAGGTGAAGATGTTTTCAAGAAGTTCTCTAACTTTACAGTAAACGAAAGAGAACAAGCAACTGAAAGAACACTTCTAAAAGCAATAAGAAAAAAACCTTACACCAGAAGTTAACAAAAGGTATGAAAGAGCACTATTCAACATGGCCAAGCAAGAAACAAATGAAAATTATGCAGAATATTTCGACACTCAGAAATTTGATAAAAAATTGTCAATATGGTGCAATGACAGATGATATTTTATTAGACAAAATAATATGCCCAATAAAAGACATAAAAATCAAAGAAAATTTATGGCTAGACAAGAATATAACGTTAGAACAAGCAATTCAAAGATGCAAATCCAAAGAACTTTCAGAGAAGCAATTGAAAGAATTGAAAATAAGCGCAAATACAAACATGGAGAGTGAAGTAAACAAAGTAAACAGAGAAAACGAAGCAATCAAATACAAGCAACACAATAAGTTCACAGAAAACAAGCAAAAGTACAGAAGAGACAACTGCAAATATTGTGGACAAACACACAAGCATGACAAAAAATACTGCACAGCCTATGGTAAAAAATGCAGTAATTGTGGAAAATACAATCACTTATCAAGAGTATGTCAGCAAGAAACAAAGAATGTCAGAGAAATTGAAGACTTTTCCCTAAGCTCAGAAGACAGTGAACAAGAAACAAACCTTGTCACAGATAATTTTAGCCTATGCAGCAAGAAAATAATGACAAATCTAACTTTTTTAAATAGAGACAAAGAAAAAGTACTAAAATGTAACTTGGACACAGGAGCCACAGTTAATGTAATGAGCATTAAGAATCTAAAAAAAATACTTGAAAGAAAACCAAGACTGACCAAATCAAAACTAAAGCTAAGATGTTATGGCAACAATATAATAACACCACTAGGTCAAACTAAACTAAACTGTAAGTACAAAAACAAAACGTACAACCTACTATTCCAAATTATCAGAGATGACAACATAACCTTAATATCAACAGAAACATGTCAAGACCTGGTCAAGACATGAAACTTATTGAAATAAAAGCAGAAATCAATAAAGTCGAAGAAAAAGATGAAATAATAGAAAAATACAAAGAACTATTTGAAGGACAGGGATGTCCAAAGGGAGAATATAAGATTGAAATAAATCCCAGCATTACTCCCACCAAACAATTTCCTAGAAGGATACCCTTATGCTACAGAGACGAATTAAAAAGCAAACTGAGAGAATTAACAGAGAACAAAATAATAACCCAAGAAAACGAACCAACAGACTGGATAAGCAACATAGTACTAGTCAAGAAAAACAACAAATTGAGAATATGCATCGATCCAAAGCATCTGAACCTGGCAATCAAGAAAAACAAGAATATCAAATACCAACAATTGAAGAGATCACTCCCAATCTAGTTGATGCAAAAATATTTTCAGTTTTATATACCAAGGATGGATTTTGGAATATCAAACTTACAAAAGATAGCTCAAAACTAACAACATTTTGGACACCTTTTGGGCGCTACAGATGGTTGAGACTACCTTTTGGAATATGTACAGCAACTGAAGAATATCAACGAAGACTACATGAAGTTTTTATAGACATAAATGGAATTCAAATCATAGCCGATGACATACTAGTAATAGGAAAAGGAAAAACAGATGAAGAAGCAACAATTGACCATGACAAAAACTTAGAAAGACTACTTGAAAGAGCAAAGGAAGTTAATTTAAGATTCAATAAGAAGAAAATGAAACTACGATTAAAAGAAGTAAAATACCTAGGACATATACTCACACCAGATGGAATTAAAGCTGATCCAGATAAAATACAAGGCATTAGGTCAATGCAAGCACCAAAAAATAAATTAGAAGTCAAAAGTTTCTTGGGGTTCACAATATACTTATCAAAATTCTTACCAACACTTTTAAGAGTAAGTGAACCAATGAGAAAACTGACAAAATCAAATCAAAACTGGAAATGGGAAAAAGAACAAGAAGTAGCATTTGAAACCATGAAAAACCTGGTAATCACAACACCAATTCTAGCATACTACAATCCAAAGAAAGAGGTAGGTAACCATATATGTAACCGTATCTGTGAGTGTATAACCATGCTTGTGGATAAGTATTCAATTATTAGCATTTAATTTACTGTCTACGTGTGTGCATGTTTGAGTTCTGGTTAAGATTCATATATTTGTGTTTTACTTCTGTATTTGCGTTTATTTATATATATTTATATCTTGTACTTTCGTATGTGCATCTGTTTATGTGTATTTATATTTTGCGCTTTTATATTTGCATTTATTTAGAGGTATTTATATTTTGTGCTATTGTATTATATTTATTCATCTGTATTTGTATTTTGTGCATTTGTATATAAATTTATTTTTGAGAATCTATATTTGTATTTGCATTGTTGTGTATATTTTGTACTCCCGTGTTTACATATATTTACGTGTATTTATATTTTGTGCTTTTTTATTTATAATTATTCATATGTATTTATATTCTGTGCATTTGTATTTACATTTATTTATGTGTATCTATGTTTTGTACTTGTATTTAAATTTATTTATATATTTATATTTTTATGAGCATATCGTTATCACGAAACAAGTACTCATGTACTTATCGTTCATTCTACTTTATTCGCTCTTTATAATTGTAGCCATTATATACATTATATACATATTTGTTGTGAATAAAGATATTATTATTATATTATTATTATTATTATTATACAATGTGACTCAAGCAAAAATGGGCTAGGAGCCGTTCTACTACAAAATGGCAGACCAATCTCATTTATATCAAGAAGACTAACTAACACAGAAGAACAATATGCACAAATAGAAAAAGAGTGCCTAAGCATATTATTTGCATGTGAAAGATTCCAACAATACATAATTGGAAAGGCGAATATAACAATTGAAAAAATGACCATAAACCACTACAAGTCATTTTTAAAAGACCAATAGCTTCAGCACCAACGAGACTACAAAGAATGCTACTAAGACTCCAAAAATTTAACATCAATGTTAAATACAAGAAAGGCACAGAAATGGTAATAGCAGACATCTTAAGCAGAGCACTGAAAACAGAAAAAGGAAAAAATCAAATCATAGATGAATAACACATGGACGTAGTATTTGCAACCAACAACATAATTTATGAAGAAATAGAAAAGATTAACTTGTGCGAAGAAACCAACCTGCAGGTAGACGAGCTTAAAAAAATAAAAGAAACGGCACTCGTAGATGAAGAGTATATTCTACTGAAAACAACGTTAACAACGGGATGGCCAGAAAGAAAAGAACAAGTCACAGAAAAACTGCAAGTATACTGGAAACACAGAGATGAATTGACTATTCAAGATGGACTTATATACAGAGAAGATAGAATGCTAATACCCACAAGCTTAAGAACAAACTTGCTAAAAAACTTACATTCACTTCACATGGGCATAAACTCGACTTCAAGATGGGCTAAAGACACAATATTTTGGCCGAACATGAACAATGACATTAAAAATCTTATTAGAAATTGTGAAATCTGCAGTGAAACACCTCCAAATCAACAGAAGATGAGCATGCAATCACATGAAATACCGATACTACCATTTGAAAAGATTGCTGCTGACACATTTCAATTTGAAGATAAACAGTACCTAATCTTAGTTGATTACTACTCGGATTTCTTTGAAATAGATCTTTTAAGAAAACCGGACACAGCCACAATAATTCAAAAGTGCGAAAGACATTTTGCCACACATGGAATTCCTCAAACTTTCATATCAGACAATGCAAGAATTTTTACAAGTCAAGAATTTCAAATATTCAGCAAAGAATGGAATTTCAAACATATTACCTCATCTCCATATCACAGCCAAAGTAATGGAAAAGCAGAGTCTGCAGTAAAAATAGCAAAAAACATCCTGAAGAAAACAAAAAAAGAAAATGGAGACATATGGTTAAACATCCTAAAATGGAGAAACATACCAACTAATGACATTGATTACAGCCCAGCACAACGACTCATGTCCAGGCGCACCAGAACTAACATCCCAACCAATGGCAAGCTACTACGACCAAACACAATCAAAGAATATCTTCTTCCTTGTGGTATATTATTCATTCTTTTTTTAATTTCTTGGGAAATTAAACCACAATATTTTTAAATTCTTTATTTCAACGTTTCGGTAGCGTTCCAGCTACCGTTGTCAAGAAAAAATAAGTAGAAGACATTCCACAACTCATAGAACACAGACGAAAAGTAAGTAAACATTATAATAATAATAATTTATTTATTTAAAAATAATTCAAAAAAATACATAAATACATAAGATAAACAAAACGACGTTATGCGAAATAAATAAATACATACACTTGCGAAACCTATAAGGCTTGTTTGCAAGCAAGCAATTATTATGACAAGACTGCCAAAAACTTACCACCAATGGAGATTGGACAGGAAGTAAGAGTCAAACCAGCACCAAATAATACAAATAATACATGGAACAAAGGAAGGATAACACATCAACATTCTGACAGATCCTACGACATAGAAATGAACGGCAAACAATACAGAAGGAATAGACAGTGGATCAGACCTACTAAAAACGACGATCAAATGGAAAAATCTGACAAAGAAAAGAGTAAATAAACAACCGAACTAGACAAACCTACCATTAAACCGACAGAAGCTCCCATGATTGACCATCCAGGAGAGCCTCCCAAAGAAGAAAATGAAAGGAACGAGACAAAACCCCAAACAAGAACTAAATGTGGACGACTTGTTAAAATACCCTCTAAATTCAAAGATTTCAAATTACAAAGAAAAGGGGTTGTTAGGGATATCGACAACAACAGAGTTGGCAATACTGACGTGGAAGGTTGAATGTAAAATGACACATGACATGCTTCCGACTAGAATAAACACGATACTTCGATAGTCATTATAATCACAGCCTTAGAACATAAAGTAGTAAGGAAGGATCATTACGCCAAGGACAGTTAACCGGGATGGTTATCCAAAATGGCCACCGCAGAATAGAATATATCAGTGGCGCCGTACCCAATTTTAATTAGGGTAAAACTATTTCTATAAAATGGAGTTAATATTTTCAATAACTTAATTGGAAATTTTTACGAGTGAATAGTTTATCAAAAAATTATTTTAATGGCATTATAGACATTAAAGTTGGTAAAATGGAAGTAAAAAACAATCATAGGTACATCTAAATTTTTATTTACACTAAATTTAATTATTTATTCACAATAACATCAAAATGATACGCCCATGTCATGTCATATCATGTCAAGTGAAAATTTAGGTTAGGAACAACTATGTGTATTTTTTGAAATTTTTAATATAAAGACCAATATTCACAACTGTAGATTATAATTATTATAATAATATGTACTCACCGATGAAAAGTAATTTTCAAAGCGTCGTTTTTAGCAGTCTTTGAACGTCTTTAAACAGCGACCAAACAAACAATGAGTCATAAGATGGTTATCCAAAATGGCCGACTTTGTCTCTTTTATTTATTATGGGAGATGTAGCACACGCTCCTTCCTTACTACTTTATGTTCTAAGATCACAGCACACCCTCTAGCAGTTTAACTCTCATCTACAATTTGTATCCAAGTTATAATATCGTGCCCGGCCGCTTGAGAGCGCATTAGTAGCGTGACGTTGCAGAATCGCCCAATCGGAGGACGGAGGGAACGTCACGTGAACTGTCAATTATTGAAAGTTACAAAATGGTTATCACCCGTCAACTTTTCAGTCAATATTTGGCCTTTTAAATAAAGGTTTATGGTAGCTATATATCTTTAGAGTGGATTATGATAATCAATGATTTCAAGTTTCAAATTCTCCGTGGTGGAACTGTTTTTCCGGGATTTTTATATGTGTGTATTTATTTATAATATATATTTTATGTATATATATATTTAATATAAAATGATGAACAACTTCGAAGTTTTCTTTCAAGTTTCCAAAAATATTATTGAGATTTCTAACGTAAATAATACATTATTTTTAGGATGTAACTATAAACTATATATTACGTAGAATCATACTTATAGATCTCACTGTATATTCATCTTATTTCATTTTTTGAAAAATAGTTAACAACAATAGCCAGTTTGTCGAATTTAAGATAATTACCTAACTTTACAAGACGGTTGGTGAAATCGAGCATTAGTTATTTCATATTTCCCGCTCTTTTAGTTATTCTTCTTCTTGATCCTTTTTTGAGCTATATTCTGAGGGATAATTTACCCTTTTCTTGTATGTCACAGATTTCTTTAGTTCTGGCATGGCCACAGTATATGAACCAACCAGTAGTGTATCTCTCATAAATTTCATTCATAAATTGCCAGAGCTTTTGATAACCTTGAACGGATCGTTTTACGATTCATTTTACCATAGTCGTAGATGCATAGGTTTTATAATGACTTGAACGTGTTAAATGTTTTTTCTTAAATATTGTAGAGCAGTACAGTCTTATACAAAATGTTTATTGGTTTTTCTATATTACAATTTTCATTTGATTATGATTTTTGAAATTTTTATTGACAAATTTTAATGTGTAATTTAGTCGTACCGTGAAGAAATATTTTATTGGAAAATCAACACAAGGATGTACAAACTCTGTTGTTTGACTAATATTTATAAGTGATTCAACAATATTATATTCCGTAGCAACTCTCTCGAAATTCATTTGGAATAATTTTTCTAATAATGAGATGTATTGTACAAAATTTTCATGCAGCATATTCAAGTTTCCAAAAGTATACTTATTCGTATTTTCATAAGCTCTAAGGTAACTGTATAAAGACGAATCGTCTAAATTCTGATACGCTTGTGAATACGTCTCACATACGCTGCATGTATGGAATTGGAATAGCCTTTTTTAAAAGAAGTCTTCTTTGATGATGTTGCATAATCATATCTGGTTCAAAATGAGCACCACATAAACGATGACTACTATTGTATAGAGTTTCTATTTTTGGTATCAAGTCAGGCCTATCGCATGCTTCGAGCCAAACTTTAGCTCTGAAACAAAAACAACAAGTTAAATCAATGCATGGAACTAAGGCTCATAAATGTAATATGAAGATCAAATAATAAAGTATTATACATTTCGTATGAAAATACAAACAGTTTCTCACCTTTCTGAATTCTTTGGAAAAAGATATAATTTTTCATCACAATTATAATATTTATTGTTACATCCACGAACTACACACACTACCCGATTTCTTCTTTTTAATGGTATCCATTGCAAAAACTATAAAAATAATACCAAAAAGCCGTAAAAATATAAGCTATAATAAATAATTTTATCCGCAAATTCACCACTTGCACTTTGGTTGGATCGCAGAACAGCACTGGCCGCCGGATGATATAGTCATCCGAACGACGTTGTAGGTCACAGCTCGGCAGTGCGACGTCACGAGATAACATACTGGTTCGTTCATACAGATCGCGTAATTTCTTATGGAATCTTCCTGGATTACACAAGTACGACAAGGAAAATATGAGAAAAACAGCTTGAAAGAGAGAGAAAGTATAACTATACGCGCGTGTCGGAGGTGTGTACCCAGGTCTAGGGGATGGCCGAATGTTGATTGTCCTTTACAGAGAGAAAGAGAATTCACTAGTAGGTGGTATTCAGAACTTGAAAGAAGAGAAAGTATAACTGTGCGCGCGCATCGGAGGCGTGTACCCAGGTCTAGGGGATGGCCGAATGTTTATTATCCGTTCTGAATACCACCTACTAGTGAATTCTCTTTCTCTCTGTGAAGGACAATCAACATTCGGCCTTCCCCTAGACCTGGGTACACGCCTCCGATACGCACCTACAGTTATACTTTCTCTCTCTTTCAAGCTGTTTTTCTCATATTGTCCTTGTCGTACTTGTGTAATCCAGGAAGGTTCCATAAGAAATTACGCGATCTGTATACTGTGGCATGGCCACCTAGAATACAGGCCGGAATGCTGAAATTTGGCAACAGTGAATAGTGGGCCGATCAAGTTGGACTTTTATCATTGCGAGACCGTGAATTCAGTAGGTAAAAGTTAAATTTTCGTTTATAGTGCGCGTGTGTTTATAATTTGTGATATGTAATAGGTGATCTGAAGTGTGTAATAGTGTGTACAATCTTTTTAAATCAAGTTTATGAACTTGGTGCTCGTTTTTTCACAGTTAACAGCCTGACAAGTTCAACATAAGACTTCTGTTTGTGTTAAGTTTTAGAGGTAAGATATTTGATAATATATATAAAATAAAAAGATTTTAGCATCAGTATAATTTGTAAACATACTCTCTGTTCTGTGGACTCATAAAATATAAGGCATAACATGGTAATTGTATCAAATAAAGTATAGTTACAAATTTTCTAAAACTCATTGAAAATGTTTAGAGATTACTTGAACCAAGACTAATTTTTATATTATCATCCAATTTGTGATTCTTGTTAAGCCATCCCACATTGGACTTACCTAAATGAAGTATATCTATAAATTAAGCCAATAAGGTTAATTACTTATGTACTATTAAATATTTTATTTTGTTGTAGATGCCTGTGAAATGTTTGGTACCAAGTTGTACTTCCAGTTATGCTCCCAACAGTGAAGGATATATTACAGTATTCAAGTTTCCACAAAGTAATGAGGTGAAGAACAAATGGTTGAGAAGTATCCCACATGCAAACTGGGAAGTGGGAATCAAACATCAAATTTCATTCACTGAAGTGTACAAGGATAAGGATGGTGATAGATATTTACAAGGAAAAGACCTGTATTAAAGGAAAATCTAATACCACAAATATTTCCCAGTCTCCCAAAATATATTTCAGTGAAGAAGAATCCAGCAGCAAGAAGTAATCCTGGAATACAAAGAAGGGTACTAGATAGACAACAGGAACAACAAGAGGAATTGTTGAACAGTGATGTGATAGTGAATGTTTTAAATTTGTGTGAACAGTTTAAATCTAAATTGAGTGTTCATTTAGAGAAGTGGCAGTGTCATCAACAAACAAACTATATATTTATATCTGATCGGATTTGACAATGATGAACCAGATGTAAGATGTAGTATAAAAATATTTGAATCAATGATAATCGAGGACATCGAGGTAAGAATAGAGCAATATTTATTGCATAAAAATGCACAATATGGACAAATTCAATTCAATATTAATAATCTTGTGCTGTTAAATAGTCGTAAATAAGATGAACAAGTAGCCACACATGAATTTGTAGATATTCTTTATGATATTAGTTTACTAATAACATCTCGACAAGTATCAAATTTAGTAGTTCAGTTTAGAGCTGGTTATGTAAGTCTCAAAGTTTCTAGAGAATTAGAATGTCTAAATTGTATAAATGTTGTGGTTAGTGATCAAACACAAGACCATGAGGAAGGACAAAGTTAGAGGCAGATTAACTATTCTATCTGAAGCAGTTTTCTTTTAGAAATGACATTATCTATTTTAGCAAATATGTATTTTTATAAATAACCATAAAAACAATTTAAGATAAATTACAAGCTAATAAGAAACATATAAATAATAATCATGGAACAAAATGTAAAAAAGAAAAATTCTTAATTACAATAGTTCTGTACATTCTATCTAGTTTAATGATTTTAAATACCCACTTTTTATATTACTTCTCAAGAATTCTGTTGTACCCATATTATTGTATGTAATTCAGTTTGTATTAATAAAGGTTTATTAAGAAATAAAAGGCGAAGAAATAATTATTTTAAGGTGGTGTCTGGTCAGCTGTAGGGGAAGGTAGAGGCTGATTTTCTTTATATTTTATATTCTTATCAATAAATTACCTTTTGCATTTTCATTTTATTTAGTCTACCTATAAATATTTCGATTTTTATTGTAGGAGGCCTACAAGTCGTTCTCATCGGCCCACTATTTGACAGGTGCGCCACGTTGCCACATCTAGGATTCCGGCCTTGTATTCTAGGTGGCCATGGTTCTGGTCTCAATACTAATATATTAGATCTGAGATTTAGTAAAGGAGTTAGCCTGCTAGAGGGTGTTCTGTGATTATGATATACTTTTTATATGTACTTTAAATAATGTAATAAACTAGATCTGAGTGATTCATTAGTTTTAATAAGCGATCTACTGTCCGAACAGTTACAAAACATAACAGTGATGGAGCAAAAAATGTTCACCCAATCCTCCTTTATGTGAAAACAATTTTAAGCTAACGGTTTTTCTCGCGTGTTACAATGCAAGTGTGTTTTCATGGTTTTTCACCTGCGTATTCATTATAACTAAGCTAGATTTAACTGTAAGCGATTTGAAACCAATTTCGCAAATAAATGGGTTTTCACCAGCGTGAAGTGTGAGAGATTTAAAGCAAATATGACATCTAAATGTCTTGATGATTTGGAACAAATATAGGTACCTATCATCTTAAAATGGTTTTTCAGCTGCGTGAATATGCATATGTCTAACTAGGCTACATTTAAATGTAAATGATTTAAAACAAATTTCACATTTAAATGTTTTTTTTACTAGCGTGAATATTCATATGTCGAACTAAGTTAGATTTATATGTAAAACATTTGCAACAAATTTCACATTTAAATGGTTTTTCCCCGGTGTGAATAAGCATATGCTGAGTTAAATATCCTTTCATTGAAAAATATTTAAAACAAATTTCACATTTGAATGGTTTGTCTCCAGTGTGTATACGCATATGTGTATTTAAATAATAGTTCGTCGAAAAAGAGTTTAAACAAATTTTACATTTAAATGGTTTGTCTCCAGTGTGTATACGCATATGTATATTTAAACTTCCTTTCGTTGAAAAAGATTTAAAACATACTTCACATTTAAATGTTTTTTTACCAGTGTGAATGTTCATATGTTGAACTAAGTTAGGTTTATATGTAAACAATTTGCAACAAATTTCACATTCAAATGGTTTTTCACCAGTGTGTATACGTATATTTAAACTTCCTTTCGTTGAAAAATATTTAAAACAAACTTCACATTTAAATGTTTTTTTACCAGTGTGAATGTTCATATGATGAACTAAGTTAGATTTATATGTGAACAATTTGCAACAAATTTCACATTTAAATGTTTTTTTACCAGTGTGAATAGGCATGTGTTGAACTAAATTAGATTTAAATGTAAACAATTTGCAACAAATTGCACATTTAAATGATTTCTCACCACTATGAATACGCTTGTGTCGAATCAAGGTACTTTTAACTGTAAATGATTTAAAACAAATTCCACATTTAAATGGTTTTTCACCAGTGTGTATGCGCATGTGACAACTAAAGTTTCCTTTATGAGAAAAAGATTTAAAACAAATTTTACATTTAAATTGATTTTTACGAGAACTGTAGGGGCAAAATTGGCGCACATTTTCAACAATTCTCCGTGAGTATGGCTTGCAATTATCAATACTGTTGAACTGAGCACACTTTTTGGTTTCCTCCAACTCTTCTTTTACATTATGTTCAACTATTTCAATGTCACATTTTATTTCCTCATTTAGATTGATCAAGTTACCAGTATTGCTCCTATTTAATAGAACCTTACATTTCTTATTCTTTAAAGAATGTATTGAATAGTGATGAAAATATTCCTCTTGTTTTGTATATAAATTTCCACAAATGGCACAGATGATAATACATCCTCTCTTTAAATGTTCTCCTATCAATGGACTTCCTGTAAATAAAACATAAATTATAAGACACACCAACAATAGTAGTAAGGAAATACTAGAAAAAAAGTAAGTAGATTATAATTTATATAAAAAAATGGGCAGATCTCTGGGTTTAGTAAAAAGAAGCAAATATTTTTTTAGGTAGGTATTGTGCATCAATTGTATCCTCCTTCATCATTTAGGCTCCTTAGCGGGGTGATTTGTAGGGTACTTTGTTTTATACCTCATAATAGATTTTTTCTATGACTGTTGAAAAATAGACCCTTTTTATGTAACATTTTTGTTGAGTAACTGGATGCATTACACAAAACAAGCCACGCCCCGTGTGTAATGGTTTCATTACACACGACTTTGGCCAATCACCGTCAAATAATGCCATTACACACGACTATGGTCAATCAGCGTTGCCATGCAATGTTTTGATTCAGACTCGCCATGAAATGTCATAATTTGACTTTCATAGTACCAATACCTACCTACCGGAGGTGATTTAGTTTAGAGCGGACTTTTTGTTAGAATGATGGATTCAGAAAGTGGAAACGAATTCAACTGCACTCCACCAGAAGTTCTACAAGCTGCCAGTTTAAGTTTAATTAGCCTTTTGACCGAAAAATCTAAAAAAAGGTATGAAATGGTTTACCAGATATTCATGGATTGGCGAAAACCGAAACATGTAAATTCATTTTCGGAGAATGTACTGCTAGCCCAATTTTGGCGAATTATATAGCTTCCTCCTTGTGGTCACAGTATTCCATACTTAGAAGCACAATTTCAATAAAAAATGACATTCATCTCGCAACAAAGGTAAGGCAATTATGTGTTATCTATAATTTATAAACTTCTATCAAATATTTGTCCACCTAGTTTTAAAAAGGAATGTTCAAAAACATCTAGGAATGTGTTACTAAAACGTGTAAGTTTGATGTCTCTGTGGCTTAGTTGTTAAAGCGCCTAGGTAGCGAAATAATGATCGCGGGATCGAATCCCACCGCTGTATTAATTTTTTTTTATTTGTTATATACTACTACAAGTTATTACAAATTTATTATAGATATTGGATGTTAATCTTCAAATCCGAGGTCTGAAAACATCGAAAATAATACCTCCACTACTTCAAAAAATAATAACTTAAATCTGGAATCTTCCTCTACTCCCTGTATAAATATATCCAATTACGAAAATTTCTCACTCAATATTGTAAACAATAAATCAGTTTTCATTATAGCTTTCAAAATAGAATTGTTTTTCATAAACCATTAAGTTTCTTCAATAAAATATTCTCTAAATATCTCGTTCGTTTGAATTGAATGGTGAACACTCAGTCATAAAAAAAGTATAGTATTTTACTTTCGTGTAATGGCTATTACTCACTCGAATGATTACGCCGTTCGCCTGCGGCTCACGTCGCAAACTTCATTCTCATGAGTAATAGCCATCATTACACGCTCGTTGAATAATATACTATTATCCACAACTATATCTGTGAAATATGCGATTTTTATCAAGTAATGCCATGCATTACCATATAGAATTGAATAATAATGACAGTTCGATGGAATAATATTACTCAATCGTTGCGTCAAATTTGACAATTTGTAAATTTACTTCTTATCTCTGGTATCATTGGAGAAATGTCTAATAGTGAAAGATTTAGAAGATATGTCTTGTACACCGCCAGACATTTTAAAATTAGCGGCTAGCGCTACAGAAAATCTCCTACCTAACAAGTCAAAAGGTGAAAATGATGCGGTGTACAAAAGTTTTATGGACAAATTATCTTCTATGGGTAAGCACATAGCTATGTTTTTAAAATTAAAAAATCTCGAATTGTACACAGGACATTTGTTCCGAAGATCATCTGCAACCATTTGCGTTAGCGCAGGAGGTAACATTACAGCAGTAAAACAGTTAGGGGTATGGAAATCAACCACAGTTGCAGAAGGATATATAGATGACAACATAACCAATAAAATAAAAAGAGGAAATCAGATTTCAAACGAAATTAACAAACATTATACTAGCTCTAATTACAATGAATAACCTTGTAGGTACTAGCTCTAGTGCCAGTACAAGTCCCACGATTTTCAATCAGACTCAGATGACTGACAAAGTTATCCCTGGCATGAATTTTAACAATTGTAGAAAGAAGAAAGAAATTTATTCATCCACAAAATTTACACAAATTTTACGAACAAAAAATGTATAAAACTTATCGGACTAGTCACATTATCACATATGGCAAATTTAAATATAACATTAGCATATAGGTATGTATATATATAAAAAAATGAATAAATAAAAATTTAAAAATTGATCCAATCAGAAATATCTCACAGTTGCTACAAAATTCCTAAGAATTTAAAAACTCATCAACACTGTAGAATGTATTATCCATTAAAAATGTATAGACGGTTTGGCGGAAACATCTACTCGAAATATTGTTTTTTGAGATTGTTTTTAAAACTTTATTATAACATTTTATTCCTATAAAAGACGGCGCATGCTTAGATACTTCTAATCTAGAGAAAGGTTGTCGTAAATTTGATTTACCTCTAGTGTCGTGTAAGTGCATGTTTTCATTCCTCTCAAACCTGTACTTATTATCCTCAATGTACAGTATTAATTGGAAAATCAAAAGGCTAGGAAGAGTTAGGATATTTGATTTCTTGAATAGTGGTTTGCAAGTAGCTGAACATGGAATACCATACATATTTCTCAAGACTTTCTTTTGAGCTATAAATGCTCTTTCAGAATAAGATGAACAACCCCAAAATATTAATCCATATTGAAGTACCGACTGGACTAAGCCAAAGTAAATCATTCTTAGTATTCCGAATGAGACTGTTTCTCTTAGGTTCCTTATTATATAACAACATGATGTGCTTAATTTTGCTGATACCTGATTTATGCGTGTTTCCCACGTAAGTTTAGAATCTATGGTTATACCCAAAAATTTTGTAGTAGTATAACTTTCAATTGATTTGCCATCCACGTGTAAATAGAAGTCATAATTTGGAGTTATATTTTTTGGTAAGAAACGCATAAAATGTGTTTTTGATACATTAAGTTCAAGTCCATTATTTTTACAGTATGTAGTAAATTCAGCAGAGGCAGCATTAGTATTATCCACTAGTTGAGTGGTTTCACTGTGGGACATGATAATATTGGTATCATCAGCATATTGAACAATCTTATTTGGCTTTGAACACACCATATTTAAGTCACTCACAAAAATAAGAAAAAATATAGGCCCCAATATTGATCCCTGGGGTACACCTATATTACATTGGAGTGGTTTCGATGTTATATTATCCACTGTGACTGTTTGAGTTCTATTATTGAGATAAGAAGCGGCCCAGTTGTATGGTACTCCACGCACCCCAATACCTTGCAATTTTTGAAGTAACAGCTCTCGATCAACCGTGTCAAACACACGACTAAGGTCATAGAAAATACCCAATACATTTAATTTATCATTCAATGCGTTGTAAATAAATTCAAGACAGTCAGAAATCGCAGTAGCTGTTGATTTATTTTTTCTGAATCCATTTTGAATGACAGGGAGTAGCTGAAATTTTTCTAAGTACTTTGTCAATCTATTCGCATAAGCTGCTTCAAATATTTTAGAAAACTGACTCGAAACACATATTAATCGATAGTTTGCAATATCAGTTGCTGATCCCTTTTTTTTTATAAATGGGGATGCCTTTAGATTCCTTTATGTCTGGAAATATTCCACATGTAAATGATTCATTTATCAAATAGGATAGTGGTAGTGCTATATAGTTAGCAACCTGTTTCAGCACTTTACCATCAATTTCATCAACACCAGCAGCAGCTTTAGAAGCTGTTTTTAATATAACAGATGTAATTTCTTCTTCAGTAGTGGGAAATAAAAAAAAATTTGAATTGAATTGGTCAATATTTACATTATGATTAACGACTGGTAGTTTATTTTTCTGTACAATATTTATGAAATAATTGTTGATTTGATCAGCTTTATGATGATTTTGTGATTTACCATTTTTATTAAAAGATATAAGATTTTTTGTCGATTGATAGTTTTCACCTCTATTCTTATTAATTAATTTCCAACTGTCCTTCATTATGTTACTGCTATTTATGAAACGATTATCATTATGTATTTTTTGATGTTTTTTGACAATTGTTTTATATTCTTGTTTAAACTTCTTGTATCTTAAAGAATATTGAGGGTTATTAAGTTCTTTCCTCAATCTATTCATCTGACACAATTGATCGTGCAAACCTTTAATATGTGGTGAAAACCATGTTTTTTGTTTGAATCTGTTAACCATTCTACGTTTTAAGAAAGTAATATTATAATAATATAGAAAAGTGTCATAGAAAATTGAAAATTTTTCCCTAAAATCACAAGCCATATATAGATCACTCCAATCTATATTAGCTTATATGTTCTGAAAAGTCATTATGTTGGTATCACATAAATTTCTGGTAAACGTAATTTGAGAATTATTTTCAGTTGATCCAAAATCAAAAACACATAATTAATAAGTATGATCTGATAGAAACGTATCACATACACTCACTTTCTGTACATGTAAATTTGAAAAAAAATTATCAATACAAGTTGATGAATTCCCAGTGATTCTTGTAGGTACATATATATGAAATTTAATGTTATATTCGGAAAGCAAATTTAATAAAATATGTTTCTGATTGGAGTTTTCCATAAAATTTATATTAAAATCTCCACAAATCACATAAAAATCATCATTGTTGTAAATACTTTGTAATAATATTTCAAACTTCATAATGAAAATGTTAAAATTGACGCTATAAGGAGGTCTGTATACTGTAATGATAAATAAAGATTTCTTACTTTCATTAACTCTAAGTTTAACTCCACATATTTCCATTGTACCTTCAATACACCATTTATCTAAATTTAACTGTACACCATTGAGATCATTTTTTACAAATATGCAAACGCCCCCTTTTTCTTTATCGATTCTTGAGAAATAAGACATCAAATTGTAGTTTTCAATATTTGTCACTTTAAGTTTATCTTCTTTCAACCAGTGTTCACTAATGCACAAAACATTAACATTTTCATTTTGCGTTATCAGATTCAGATCATATGCTTTACCTGCAAGTCCACCCTGTATATTACAATGTAAAATGGGGAAATTGATGTAATGTAACTATTAATAATTGTTATGTAAGTAAATAACCATAAATTTATTGTGTATTAATAACGTTACCATTAATGAAAAATAATGTTCATTTGAAATATATTTTGGATTTTTTTTAATAAACATATATATATATATATATATAAAACTGATGACGACACCTATGCCTTAGGTGTATCGCCGTGATCTTTGATCATGAGAGTCGAGTTGATTTTTGGTTTACTCAGTTCGAAAGCCTGACTGATGAGACCTAAGAGGTCGAAACAGCTGTCTCAGGATGCGAACTGAATAAATTAGATATCGACTCAACTATCTTTTTTTGATTTTATATATATATATATATACAAAACTGACTGATGAGACCTAAGAGGTCGAAACAGCTGTCTCAGGATGCGAACTGAATAAATTAGATATCGACTCGACCATCTTTTTTTGATTTTATATATATACATATAGTTGTGGATAAAGTATAGTATTCAACACGCGCATAATGGCTATTACCCACTTCATCTTCGTGGGTAATAGCCATCATTATACGCTTATTGAATAATATACTATTAAACAATTTATTTTATTGTTTATCACCACACAAAGAACATGCTAAAGCACTTGAACATCTGGTTTCTTATGGTAGTAACCCTGACAGTTGCAGCATCTTGGTATATCTAAATCTTCATACACTGTACTGATCACTGTACACATCTGATTTATGATCTGCTTGGAATCAACTATTTTTATTCTAGACTGTCTCATCATTGTCGATCTATAACAACTTCCTTTATCATTTGTGTCAGGAGTTAAAATATTTACTTCATAAAATAGTTCAATGTCTTTATTGTTTTTCCCTGCTGTATAGTACTGATAATACTGATGAAATTAACACTTCCGAATTTTCAGTCCAGTTGGAAATAGAGTGACAAAAGCGACACCTATTTAAACTAAAAGACGTACAAATATTTAGCACCAATCAAAATCAGTATCGTTTAGCAAAAATATGAACTATATTGGACATCAGCAGCTCGACAAGTGACAATTTCATCTTGTAAGTTTTATTTAAATTGTTTTTAACATTATTATACCGAAATGGTCGTTAGACGATACTACTGAGACAAT
>CAJUYH010007178.1:0-18140 GCA_910591685.1 Galerucella tenella
TTTTTATGTACATATCTCATAGTTGTTGGTACTTACTTTGCTATCACAGGGATCTTCAAAGTTTCTGAAATTTTTTTCAGCACCTGGTTTCTATTAGGATGTTGTGGTCTTTCTACTTTTGTTCTACCATGTACAGCTATTGCAGATATTCCCGTCGCCTCCAATTCTTTAACGAAATTTAAAGTTTGGTCTTCACTTTCAAAAACTCTTATTTTACATGTTACTGGAATACTACAATTTTGAACCAATATGGAAAGTATCTGCTTAGCTTTTTCTGGTTGGGACATTAATGCAGCACCCATGCCGCCTTTCAAAGAGAATTCCTTTGGACAGCCCATGTTGATATCAATGCCTGCAATGTCATTTTCACTAAAAAATATATAATGTGGTTCAAACTAAATTACATTTTTAAAGAAATAATATATACCAATTGTTCCAATACAAAAAATCTACAATAATAAAGCATAATGACACTATAAGAAGTATAAAAAGCTTGTTAAAGATGCCCTTGCAAAGAAGGCATACTGCAGTAGGTATTGAAGAACATAATAAAACTTTGCTACATTGAAATATTTATTTTATATTTTTAATGTTTATTCTGTGAAATTTACAATTGTGACTCCAATTTATTTCAACATTATTTTTAAAATAACTTATATCACATTCTCTGCATGAAACATATTTTTTGTTACTTACATCATTTTTGCTACTCTTAAAGCTCGTTGTGGATCACTAGTTCCCAATTGTACTACAACTCTTTCTTTTTCTTCTCTACATGTACGAAATACAACAGTGCCATTTGTTGCATCCAAATAATCAACAGTCCCCAAAACTTCTATAAAATATGTAAAAGCCACTTTTCAGATATTTTAGGAGCATAAATTACCAGATGGAATAGGGCTTTTGGGTAAGCATATTTCTAGATTAGAAAAAAAAATTGTATTGATTACCTGTGATTATAACCTAACTCAACTCAAAGGGGAAGTGAATATTTCCTTCCCCTTTTTGGAAAATGTTGGTGTATACATGAAAAATTATGTATTATTTTATAAAAATTTATTTATACAATTTTTCACAAAAGTCCCTAGAGGTGAGCAGGGGTGGTTGAGGTTAAAATCAAAGTTAATCATCCCCCAATAGATACCCCTGCCAAATTTTTTTGTATCTAATCTGGAAGTAAGCTAGAGCAGAGATCCCTACTTCAACCTTACCATTTTCTCTTCGCACTGATTTTAAAAACTTCCAATCAATTATTTCTTCTGAATAAACTATATCTGCACCATGTTTTAAAGCCAACAACCTCATTGGTAAAGTACCCACTCTTACCATGGGTGCAAGAATAATTTTATTTTCATAATTCAAAACATTCTTTTTTGTGACTAGTTTCTTTTTCATATCTCAATGATGTTAGTCCACAATGAAAAAAGGTCTTCAAGTAAGTTTCAAACTTGCCTTTTCCCTACTTGCCTTGCACATATGCATCAGACATAAGGTAAAAGTTGGGTTAGAATTCCATCATCACAGACATGCTGATAAACTGACATTAAAGGAACGTTATCTAGCTAATGGTTAGGTCATAGGGCTAGCTAGATAAATTATCAAAGGACGACTATTTTTTGTTGCATGTGCCAGGCATAGCTCACGTTTATATAAAACTACATAAAACAAAATCAATCATATTCTAGTTTTGGACACTTTAACAAATTACAACTACAAAGTATAAGCAACAAGTGGATTTGCAAATGGAACTGAACTGAACAGGCATTAGTGCATTCTTAGTTGCATACCTATTGGTATTGATTGATTTCTCGATCCTGTCGTAGTTTTCTATGATAAAGGGTTATAAGCTATATTTTCTGAACGCAACCAATTATTACTCATAGCTACGATAGGATAGAGAGGTCACTCATTACAAATGCTGCTCGATGCCGTCGTCTATCAGAAAAAGGTATGAAACCAAGCATGCATTGATGCCTCTCCAGCTGTTACTAAATCTCTTTAATTTTGTGGATAAACAACGTTTACTGGATAAGAATGAATAATTGAATATACTTTGGAATGTTAAGTATAAAAGTATTCAAAGCCGCAATGGATATTTGAAAATTTGAATAAGTTCATGTTGGCTAAACTGTAAACTGTAACATAACATTTTATGATATCATGTCACTTTTGTCAAATGACAGTAACCACGTATCGGTAAAAAAGGCGGAAGCGTCTTTTCACCGAGATTTAGTGGTTAACGATTAAAAAATATCATAATTAAAACCCATTTTATTTAAGTATTATTTTTAGTTATTGACTCAACAAAATGACTGTGGAGGAAGATGTAATGAGAATTCAAAAAAAGTTAAATAAAATGACATCGGAAGATGGAACTGTATGTAGTATTTTAAAAATAAAACTTTTATGTAAAGCGTTAAAATCTGCGGTATTTTGGCATAAATAGCGACCTAATAATACACTATATAATATACTCTAGTTAAACTAATGTACTGAGTATGTTATATTTGTTGAAGTATGTGTATACATTAGTTTTTAGTGATTTGATAGCGTATTTGTGCTACACAAACAAATAATTTATTCCAAAAGCATGCAATTTTGAGCTGAAATCTGAAAGTATATTGGATTTTATAGTTGTAAAGCATGATGTTAGCTTCCCTTCCATTAACATAGTATAGTGTCAAGTTGAGTTTGAAAGTATATATAGCATTTTTGTACAGGATCTAATAATTTATTCATGGGATATAGTAGACATGCTTCTTCATCGATGTGTAGTTATATATTTATAGATCTGAACAGGCTTATTAGCCTAATTACATAGACATTATCAATAGATTGTTATACAAAATTATAATTATGGATAAGTATGTAGGTATATTATACAAGTATGCACCCTTTTGTACCAAAAATGAAGGGGCATTAAGTTATATTTCTAGCAAAACCTTTCTTAATGAATTTTTGTATGGTCCTTGTAAAGAAGTTCATTCTATTTTATTCATTAATTTGATTGATAAGGTGGAATCTTTGTGTACTCATACTCAAAGTATTGAACAGAGGGATAAAAGTTTTACAGAAAAGCACATTAAACAGTAAAAGATGTACTAATTCCAGAAAACCTATTTTGTTTTTTATATTAACTTAATTTCATGTAATCTAAGTTCCAGCCACTTATGATGTATTTTGAGATTGCCTTTTAAATTCACCCATTCAAATAACTGATGCAAATTTCATTTTTATTGGAGGAAATTAAATTCAAAAACCCAACAATTTGTAACATTCCTTAATAACATTTGTGATATGATTGGTAAATAAGAAAACAGTATTATAAGTTACTCCTTGGCACTTATCACTAGTCACTAGAGATCAATAATTCTTGTAACTTATTGTATTGCAAAAAAGTCCATGCCCATGCTCCACCAATGAGTATTGTTTACATTATAAGAGTAAATTTGAATTTTTTTATTCTGAGGTCATCAAAAACAGGAGACAATTTTTTGAATTGTCTAAAACACTTAACAGATCATGGTGGATATTGGAAATAATAATGTCTTTAAATTCCACCCCCTGAATTGGCATTAAGTTTCCATACATATTACCAAAATATGTTTTTAATTTTGTTTAGCACAAAAAGAAGAATTTTCAATTAACTTCCCAATTTAGTGTTTTCTCCTACTCAATTTTGTAGGTGATATTTGTCTCTGATTAACAAACTGAATTTAAACCATTTTCTCCTAATTTCCTGTTTCATTTATATAATGAGAATATTTATTATTATTACATATAAACAAGGGCAGTGGGACATATTACCCAAGAACTGGAGATAATATGCGAATCAATAACCTACTAGCAAATTAATAAATACATTGAAATGAACAAAATAATAATAAAAAAGAGAAGATAGTTAAACAAAAGTAAAATAATTGGTTAAATGGATGAGGCTTTTACTTGATGTAGATCCATGCTAAATGATGAAACAATTCAATTTGTTAAAATCTACATTATATTAAAGTTGTTTTAAGTTTTAATTTATACAGTGCCTTGAAATTATAATAATTATAAATTGAAAATTTTTGATTATACCTCTACTCATTTGAGAAAGCTACACAACTTTAATTTTAATATAATGTAGATTTTAACGAATTAAATTGTTTCATTTCATCATACAATAATTGGTATTTAGATAAATGTTAAATTGAAAGTTATTGGCATATAAAGGCAGTACAGTCTATTTTTAAATATGTTGGTAAAATGAGCAGAAGTAATATCAACATCGAGATTGTTCCAGGCGTCAAACACTCTATAGTCCGAAAATTTTGTTTTGATCTGGTCGCAAAGTTTTCTTTTTTAAGTTTTAATTCATGTCCTCTGAGCCGGTTGTCTTGGTTTAATGGAAATATCATGGAAAGCTGCCAATGTTTTAATTCAAGGTAAACTTGAGAAGTGAATTAGCGGATTAGTGTACTAGGATCAAAAATGGATGTCTTAGTTTTTGTTAACTTGAAAATGAAGTTATCGGAAACATATTTTAAAAACAATATCATAGAAATCAATATTGCACACCAAATCTTTATATAAGAAAAGGAAATAATTGTTATTGTTTAAATTTATAACTTTTCTTTTAATTGTGTTATAATTTTATTGTCCAAAAACTACATACCCAGTATATAGGTTAGGTATTCTGTTACCTAGAAAAACCCAAAGAAATGATTACACTTTATGTGAATGATCCCAAATTTCTTGTAAATGTGCCAATTTTTACAAATATTGTTCAAGATTTGGCCTGGAGATCTTTAGATCACTTGAAAATTAAGAAGTAATAATTATAAGTAATTTTGTAAAATAGAGTAGTGGCTTTGTTTGGAATTAATATTTACAAATACTGAATTTATGTGACAAATTTCAATCAGTTTAACTTTTAGGGACAAGAACAAGCACTGGATCTTTTAAAAGAGCTGCAAACATTGGACATAAACCTGGAAGTACTAACAAATACCCGCATAGGAATGACTGTAAATGCTTTAAGAAAATCTAGTAAAGATGATGAAGTTATTAGTTTGTCTAAGACTCTAATAAAAAATTGGAAGAAGTTCCTATCTGGAACAAATTCAAATGAAAAATCCACTAGTGGTAGTAGTAGTAGTTCAAATAAACCAAAAAAAGAAAAAGAAGATAAATCCAGTCGGGAAGATAAAGACAGAGATAAAGAAAAGTCGTTACCAAAACAATTTCCACCTAGCTCAAATACAACAGATTCTGTGAGGTTGAAGTGCAGAGAAATGTTGGCTACAGCAATTAAAACAGATTCATCACCTGATGATTTTGAAGGTAAATTTGAGGCGGATTTATGCAATGTTCATTATAATTACATTTTCATTATTTTATTATTGAACTTAAATTACATTTTTGCGCGATCGATCTTTTTTGTTTATTTACAGCATCGGTTGTCAGGACGGTAGGTTGTGTTTACTGGTTTCTAATAACACGCCGGTAAGTGATTTACTTACCGTTCAGACGTCGGTAAGTAAATTACTTACCGTTCAGACGTCGGTAAGTAAATTACTTACCGACGTCTTGGCCCTACATACATTTGAGTGGTCCTAACTAATATATTACTTCATTACACAAAAGGAACAAAAAAAATAAGATTTATATTTTTTTAATGAACAGAATCGAACAGATCAATATAAAAAGTAATAAAAACAATTTCTCCAAAATGCTAATTATATTTTAAACTGATCGAGAAGTATAAATGTCACTTTTGACATTTCAATACGATCGCGCAAAAAATGGTATAAGCATTTCGAACGTTAAGGGTCATGCCGGTCTCCAGCAAAATTGGAGGCGTCGCTACGCTCAGCCTCCAAACATTGCTGTCGACCGGTAAACAACCCTTACCGTTCTTGATACTTCATGTACTATTTCCATGGAATGAGAATTAAAAATTAGCAATTGATAAAATGTCATATTTGAATTGTTTGTTGTTATGTTGGTTATTTGGAAATTATAAGGTTCCCACGGCAAAAACGTATTGGATTATTATCAGCATAACTACTTTTGAAATCATTATTGGTGGCTTGAAATAGAAAGTATGATGAGAAATAATAGACCATTTTCATTACTTGAGCTGAGCGGTCCTATACATTGGCAATTGTTGTCCAATCCAAGTATTTTGCTTTGCTTGTTTATTTTTGAACTCTCGGTGTTTTTTATAACAAAGATGGAGTATATATTGACGTGCAAAGTCAATTAATGTTCTTTGGTCCATTCTTACTTTGGAAAGTTAACAAAAAAAATGCCTTCAGGTGATATTTTATTATTGTTGTTCAAAATGATCACTGAAAACTGCCAAAACATAAAACAAACCTGGGAATGACAAATGAAACATTTTTGGCGCATGTGATTTCATGGGCCCGGAAAATGGGGGAAATTTCTTTATTTGGAGACCTACAAAAAGATTAATATTTAGATTATTTTGATATGTGAAGTGAAAAAGCGGCTTTTTCACTCTATGCGGGAGAAAAGTCAAGAATTCTTACTCTTAGAAGTGAAAATGTCATTCTTTTCCATTTAGAGGGGTTAAAACAGTTTTTACGGTTTATCTCGTAAACTATTGGTCTCATAAGAAAAATTTAGCAAAATTCTTTATTGCAAATTATATTACCTATCTCGATTTGAAATTGGTTGATAGTAATAAATCATTAAAATCCGTCAAACACGTATACAAAGTGGTCCACCTAAATTGCCAAGTCTTAAATAGTATATACATTGAAAGTATAGACCCTTTTGCATTTATTAAACTTTCCATTCCTATAGATCTGATAAGGGCGTCGAATACAAAGCTTAACCCGAGGCTCGAACAATAAGCGGTAGGATTCTACCTGTGATGTTTTGCACTCATGCACGTGCTTTCGGGTGGGTTTAAGTTTATATTAAACACAATAATTATATAATTTAGTGAACATTCGGATGTGTGGCATAATTTGTTACCCTTGTATTTGAATAAATATAATACTAGTAACAATAAAGCAACCAATAAACAAGTAAATTTGGAAAAATGTTTCTATTTGAAATTCTATAAAATTTATAGTAAGTCATTACATTTCTTCGCTTTAAATTAATCATCATCAGAAAATGAAATATCTGAGGGACTGTCTTCTTCCCCTAAATTGATAATAAGTGGTTCGACCGTTTTCTCCAGTAAACTATCCAATTGCCACATTTTTTCCTCCTCCTTTATTACATGCTCTATACATCTTTGCCACTTCCCCGCGTTGACTTCTTGAACCGCTTCTTCAAAGAGTTTTTGAACATCACTGATTTTATAAGTGGTATTTTTTCTAGCCACATAACCTTTCACATGAGCCCATACCAGTTCGATCGGATTTAATTCGCAATGGTAGGGGGGGAGCCGAAGCACTATTATATTTTGTTTTTTGGCCATTTCGTCAACAACATATTTTTGAAACCGATGTTTATGGGTGTTTACAATTGATAGCAACTCCTTTTTAACCATATTGTCCTCAAATTGTATTTGTTTCTCCACAAGCCACTCGATAATTTTTGCTTTTCGCCAAGTAGTTGTAGGCATCTTCTCCAATCTTCTGGAGTGATACGGAGCGTTATCTAACACAATGACGGAGCCAGGTGGAATCAGCTCTATCATTTGTTCGAAATACTCCTCAAAAACATCAGCATTCATATCCTCGTGGTAATCGCCTGTACGAACTGATTGGAATGATAATAGTCCACCTTCTAAAAAGCCATTGGAGCTACCGATGTGAGTTATAATTAATCGTTTTCCTTTTCCAGAGTGCGGATTTATTCCTGTTGATAGACCGTCTAAAAATGCTTGCCGGTGAGAAGTCACATTTTTGTCTGTTCATATTTTTCCAACTGTGTAGCCTTCGTTCAGCCATGTTTCGTCCAAATAGAAAATTGTTTTGTTTTCATTGCGAAATTGTCTTATTTTTCTCAAATAATTACGTCTCCAACACACTATTTCATCTTTTTCGAGCAAATGAGACTTCCGACTATGTTTTTCCCATCTAAAATTCATTTCTCTTAGAACTTTCCATAGTTTATCTCTCTTGATTGCAGGAAAGTCTTCTTTTACTGCCCCTAAAACTCTATCCAAAGTAGGGATCTCCTTATTGAAATAGAATGAATGCACCTTTCGTCTTATGATGGCCTTTTCGTCCTCATCGATCGGTATTGTTCGCCTTCCTGGAGATGGTTTTGGTGGCGTCACGGTTCCTGTCTTTTCTTCCCGCATCAGCCTGTAGATGGTTGCTTTTCCAATACCTGTCATCTTTGAACAAAGTTCCACTGTAGAATCGATACTTATTGCACTTTTTTGATATCTAAGTGCATTAAATACATTAAGCACAATAATCTTTTCACTAATGCTTAGCGCTGATTTCGCAGCTCGCTTAACTGGAATAAATCCTGAAAGACTCTCCATTTTCAAAAATTACCCAAATGTGTGTCCTAGAATACTCGCATTAGGTTTGTTCGCTCTTAAAATGACTCACAGTTTTATACCAATAAGTAGAGGTACCTACCTACCTACCTTTTTCGTAACAACCTGAAGTAACATTGTGTATTAATTGTTCCCGGAATTCTCGGCATAATTATTTTTACCTGTTATGACAATAATGATTACTAAATTATTCGGATAAGTAAATAGGGTTCAAACCGGCACGTCAGGTAGGTGCGCCTATGGAATCGGCTGCTAAAAATGATTTATTACTATCAACCAATTTCAAATCGAGTATAGGTACAGCTTTTGTTATAAGAGAAAATGTACAGAAATTAGAGAAAAAAAATTATATTATATTAATGATTTGCACTAATTGCACTGTAAAACCTTAACTATTGACTAATTTAAAAAATGTTTTGAAAAGTTGTTCCTCTAAATACGATCTACAAAAATGGTCTTGCCTTGCGGACCCTAGGGCCTGCGGCCCTAGGTGGTTCCTAGTCTGTCTAGTGGTGAATCCGCTACTGCTTACAATTGCTCCCGGTATGATCCTTTTGCTTGAATAACTAGAGCTTTCTGCGTTCATCTGCTTTCATTTACTGGATACATTTTTTTAGGTTGTGCAAGCGCGGAAGAGCTGGCAGAAGAACTGGAGGAAGCAATATTCGTAGAATTCAAAAATACCGATATGCGATATAAAAACAGGGTTCGTTCTCGCATAGCTAATTTAAAAGATCCCAAAAATCCAACTCTTAGATCCAACTACAGAATCGGTGCCATTTCAGCTGGAAGATTAGCAGTAATGACCGCCGAAGAAATGGCAAATGATGAAGTGAAGAAACTTCGAGAAAAATTCATGAAAGAAGCGATAAACGACGCTCAATTGGCAACAGCGCAAGGTACTAAAACGGATATGCTCAAATGTGGCAAATGCAAGAAGAGGAATTGTACTTATAATCAATTGCAGACGAGGTCTTCTGATGAACCTATGACTACTTTTGTACTATGTAACGAGTGTGGAAATAGATGGAAGTTCTGTTGATATAGTCGGGTTTTTATTTTTAATTTTGTTTTGGTAACTAAAAATATTCGTATCCCTATTGCCAATTGTATTTACCAATTGTGCATAGATTGATAGTAAATAAACTTTAATTTTGAAGAATTTTTTATTTAACTTTATCATCCAAATTTCAATTTTAATAATAAAATATTGAAATAACAGTTATCAGATAACTAATTCGGCGGAACATAATCAGCCACTTCTTCTGAACATTTGAAAAATATACCCAAATATTTAAAATGAAGAATAATCAACAAAATATTTCTGGTGTTATATGCTGGGTAAATTGTTGAGGAGGCTGGGCCTCCTTCGAGGAAGCGCCACTGCTTAGAGTAGGTATAAGCAAAGTCTATATATTCAAATAAGTCCGGCCACTCTCTCGACGAGACGACGCGAGAATCCCCCTCCTGCCGACACCCACCGTCTCACCGGCAAAACCCACATCTGATGTGGGATTTATTGATTTTTCAGTTCTGTTTGACTTACACGTGGTGTAGCAGAGCGTTGTATCGGGAACGCCCAAGAAAGTGATCTTGAATTTAAATTTGTGCGAACGTTATCTGCTGTGTTTTTGATTGTGTGCGATGCCTTCTTATGGAAATTATTGTTGAGTCGATTCGTGTAGAAACAATACTGCAATTTATAAACTATAATTATAATTTTTTTTTGAAATTTATTGAAAAAGGGAGGATCATTGTTTACGACGGCCAAGAATAAAAATGGTCAGCCAATGTTGGACATAAAAAGGAAAGACTATCAGGATTTGTCCACAGAAGAAGGAAATGCCCTGGTTTATGTGGGTGGATATTTTTTGCTAAAGTGTTTTGTCTTTTACCTAAACTTTTGCAATAGGGAAGGTTGTCCACATCATTCTGCGAAAAAAAAAGTCTATGAAGGTAGTAAGCAGGGACGGTTTGGAGGATTGACAGTTCCTCCAAAAATTTTCAGTGAATATCTGATTTCTTTAGAAAATATATTCTCTGAAAATTTCAATGATTCATGTGTGCAGGATGATGTAGGAATAGGAATGAACTTGAAGACCAAGTTGTCTACTATCGCATTTTCACATCCTTGCCCAAACTTCCCATGGGAATATACAAGGATGCGAATCCATTATACACTGAAATTTGCAAATTCCTCACTAAGGACCTATAAAAAGAATAAAGAACATCCTAAATTGAAAATCTTGAAAAATTTATAACTATTTAAGTATTTATTAATTTTTAAGAATGTACATAATACTTATTTGTTTGTTGATATTTCATTATTTTTATTTATTTATTCAATACAACGCTATACAGAGTACACTCCAAATGGACCTAAATAATTGTTCATTTTATGGTTTTAAATGAAACTAATTGTTTTTAAATGACTCCACAATATATTTGTAAAAATCTGTAAATTATACAGTTAACTCAATTGTTCATTTGTATTCGTTTTGTCCCAAGTAGATGTTAAACTGTGTTATTTTTTTTATAATGATTATATCAACACAAATGTTCATTCGCTGATCATTCTGTATTAGTTATTAAGTATTATCAGATATACGCTCGGATATACGTTATTGAAGTCTATGTTTATGATTTTTTTCATTCCATTCCTCGGTTAAAACCAAATACCTATCTAAAAAGTTACTTAGCAATAATGGTAGCTATTTTTGTCATATAATTTATATAAATTGCCAATATTTTTCAAAACAAGAATAAAGTCAACATATTTTCTAATTGCACCCGGTAAATTCTTTCACAAATGAATTCACCGTCCGTCACCTCGTATACTACCAAATGACTAGCAAAAACAGGTGTCGCACATGATTTACGACTCCCCGCAAAAAATGCCGGCGTTTTCCAACGAACAAAGGAGTGACCGGACTTATTGGAATATATAGACTTTGGTATAAGGATCTTTTGGCATCTACACCCCATTTCAATGCCAATGTTATTTGTGAAACCTATCAAGTAATAAGTTCTAATTCAGTTGTGGAATTTGCTAATTCTTGATTTTGTTCAATAATTAATACAAAACAATTAAATTTGGAATCTAATCAAATAATTGTTTACCCTCATGGCGACTATCAAAAGGGTTAACTTGTCATTTGGTGGACATGCCCTTTAGACCTTTCCAGAATGACGTCACTAATAGGTCGCCTATATTTTCATCGGATAATAGACTTTAATTAACAATTACTTCTTGAAGAAATGCCATTGTTTTGTAATGTTGAGTATGGAGTGCGGGGAGGAAAAGATAAGCTATCTTTTTCTCGATTTCCGGCTATTTTAACGAAGCGAGGTGACTATTGCGATGCGGATTAGTGCTTAAAACCGGGGCCTTCTTAGTGATTCACAACTTTAAACCTATGAGGCCTATTCTGTAACTCTTCCTTTAAAATTTACAGGTCGTTAAAAGTTTAACCGAAATCAGTATTTGGACTATATTAGTTTAATTTTGCAGTTAGATCCTTCCAAACATTATTTACTTTGGGTTAATCCACAAGGATTACTTCTACTCCTAATACCACATTCCGCCTATTCTCTTCTACTTTTGTCGTTCTCGGCGACCGTTACATTTTTCTATTTTTATAATTAATAATTACACAAATCACCAAAAACAGTTCCTGCAGGTTAGTTAAAAATTTTCGTTTTCATTAAATTTTGTCTCCAACTCAGCTATTGCATGTTCAATAGCTTCTTAAGCACTGTAGCCAGGTGCTCTCCTTAAAATTTCAAAGGGACTTTTACAGAATAAAAATATAAGATGTTTCGCTCTCATAAATTATGTTTACGACTAGCTTTTGTTGTCAATAACGAGACCGGTAGATACCAGAGAAGTTCGAAAAGCTTATTTTATTTTAAGCTATACAGGGGTAATTAGGGAAATATATATTTAAATTAATAGGGTTCTTTATCACAAAGGTTTATTTTTAAATGTTAATTATTTCGAAAAATGTTCGGGATATGAATTTGAAAAGGTAAGTAAAAAAAAAACTTGAATTTTTAAAATGAATCAATTCACAGTTTTTATCCAGCACCTTAGTAATTTTTTTGATACTTATTGATAATCTAGCAGATATTTATCACAAATTCAATTAAACACTCATTAGCCACCAGAATAATAGGGCCACTAAATCTTAAATTTTGATCTTTAAATAACACGTTTTTTTTGGATTGACAAAAGGTTAAAAGGGTAAAAAGAGAAGCAGCTACAGGATACCTTTATTAAATTTTTTTATAAATGTTGTAAAATACTAAGTTTGGAGTTAGATTTATGTGTTAAATTTAATCTATTGTCTTTCAAATCTTTCAATATACATTTCAGAGTAAAATATATACGGACTCTGGTTTAGTAACTTGCATAATATTTGAAAGGAAATTGATTACATGGATGATGAAAAGAAAATTTAGTAAATTCGTTCAAAAGGAACTGACCAATCCCACTTTGGTTAGCTATAGAATTGAATTTTTGTGTTTTCTTGCTTAATGTACTTGTTTATATAATATCCCTATTATAAAAATAAATCCGTAATTTTGTATTAGCAAATATTACAAAATATTTAGTGTTCAAGCTTTGCTAATAAAGAGAAAAATATTAATATGACTTTTTGCTCATTTCAACAATTAATTAATAAATTTAAAAAATCCATACACAACATAAATATAAAACACGAACAACCAATAAACACCGTTCTAAAATAACAGCGCTCGACGGGCGACGTCCCGTATAATATGCCAAATTAAATGCAAGTAAGGACGTAGGGACGTACTGTACCATCCAAGTCACCAGCGGCATCGGTGCTTTGCGCGATAAATTCGAACGAGTGAAACATCTTATATTTTTATTCTGTAATCTTTGATCTAACAAGAAACGAAATCTTTGTCGGCTCCTTTGAAGTCGGACCAACACGATACTGAGCGGAAATACGTCGAGGCATTGTAACATAAACTACCCGATACACTGAGAAAAATAACATGAGTATTGATTTGAAGTAAAACCATAACTACACTAAGAAAAATAGTAGCGTTGATGAACATCCCTTCCAATTAGATTTATAGAATATTTTTTTAACTACTAACATGAGTACACCTTACTATTCATCTTATGTGTCTTATGAGAAGTATCTCATTTTTAACCTGACCAAAAAATAATACACGGTGAACTGAGAGGTATGAACGGAAGTGACGACTTGACATTGACAGATAAACTAATTAATTCACGCACGTGCACACAATTTTGCGATCACGAAACCAACTTTATTTCGCCTCTTGTTAGATGGTGTACTCTGTGGTCAAGTTCTGGAATGGGGTCTATTGTACAAAGCGCGAATGATAAAATAAGTAAGGTGAAGGGCAAACAATGAAGTTCCTTTCGTACGGCATTTATTTTAATAATTTTTATTGTTGACTAAATATGAACATATAATAATTATAAAACTCCTAATTTTGATGTATAAAAAGTAATTGATAAAAATACCCATTTCCCAAACAATTTAAATGGCTCTCTAAAAAGTTTGCTGCCTTTCTATCGATCGCATTTAACGGTGTTTTATATATAAATAATTTCTTACAAATTGGCATCCTATAAAATCAAAATCGTCTCGCATCATTTATTACAATACATATAAAAATATTCAAAGACCCGCCAAAGGCATCTGACACAACCACATTATAATTTTAAGTAATTATTTTAATTTGAGATTAACACTTGAAAACATAAATCGAATACATTAAAATCGATACAACATGGTTTTATGGATCGGTCAATTTCTGTAACTTTATATGGACGTATTTCGTACAAACTACATTAAAAGAATACTTAACCATAAAAGGAAATTGGCAAGTTTGTATTTTACATCATTTTAAAAAAGGACTCCAACCATACTGTTTTCCAAGAGATTTTTTAAAATAATTTTTGCCGCCTTTTATTAGTATAAAGGGTATTACAGGATGAACAATTTGGTGATTCATATTGAATAGAATATAAATTCGTATCGAAAGAATCTTACGAATTTGAATGGGAACATTATAAATATGTTGACACACCCTGTATATAACTACAATAATTACATTGCGTAAAATCATTTATGGATACAGCCAAGTCTTATATTATGTAAAATGCAATTTGACTGTTGAAAAAATAAGCGAAAGTACAATTCATTCTGTACAATTCCAAGTGGCATTTATGAACCGTTCTGGAATCCTATCGATTTAGGGATGATTCTTGAACATTTTCATTTTCAACCTGAATCCAAGGGAGAACAATTCAGAAGCAGGAGTTTATTTTAATAATTATTCTATAAAAATTAGAAAAATCGAGAAAAATGCAGAGGTCTTTTTCTAAGTCAGGCCTGAGACATTATACAATATGACCTCCTAAGTTGGAATCATGGAAAACTCTTTTAATTATTAATTTTAGTAAAAAAAGTTATTCTTTATAAAAAGTTCTGCATTATCTAAAACGTATAATACAGTCATCAAATATCAAATTTTTAAGTCGAATACGAGGTTTGGCAAAAAATATAGAGTTTTACTCCAGAGTAAATTACCTTTAAATTTGACAATATTGAAAAATGTTAGTAAAAAAAGTTGGATATGTCGAATCATTAGTATGAGTAAAAATTGAATGTGTTTGTTTCTAACATTAATATGATGTAAATTTTATAACTTAGTGTTTGAATGTATTTTATTATTTGCAAATTAAATGAATATGTACTTATTTCGCGTTTTAAACGCAAAATTATTAGAAAACATGGAAAACCTAGGAGATTATCATGTATTTCGTAATCACAAGAGATAAATGTTCATTTAAAATAGAAACATTAGTAAAAAATAAAATAATCTGAAGTTTCAAATTAAATGAATGTAATTACATAAACATAGTTTTTAATTCTGATCACCTTTTTTCAGTAACATTTTTCGATATTGTCAAATTTAAAGGTACATTACTCTTTGAGTGAAACTAATATTTTTTGACAAACCTCGTATACGACTAAAGAATTTGATATTTGATGACTGTATTCTAGGTTTTAGACAAAGCAGAACTTTTTATAAAGAATAACTTTTCTTCCTAAAATTAATAATAAAAAAGTTTTCCAAATGATTCCAACTTAGGGGGACATATTGTATAGTGGTATTCAGGACGAGAATTTAATAACGCATTTGCTAACGCATACCAAAGAAAATGTGAGTTTATGATTAAGTAATCAAGATAAACCTATTTGTGAAGAGTTTTTTGTTATTTTTTAAATAAACGAATGATTCAGGATTCAGTGATAGAATTATTTACCCCCCCCCGAAAAATCTTCCCAGATCCGCGCCTGGTGTCCACTAGCAATTAAATTTGCCTTGAGTACTCTCACAAATCACTTGCAATACGTGTAAACAGCAGCGCTAGAAGAAGTTTGCTGAAAGTTTACTCTTGGGCCAAGTACTTGCCGACTTGTTAGAGCTAGTAGTGTACACGGCTAATCTGAGCAAATTGGTTTGCACTTTATTATTTCGAAATATTTGCAGCAAGTTGTGAGATTTTGTGAACTATTTCAAAGTTTTATTTATTTTTTCGAATCTGAATTAAAATTCTGATTTTTTCACAAAAATGGAGGAACGACGTGGTTGGAATAGAGAAGAAACTCTTTTGCTAATTGGAAATTTTGAACTGTACCCAGAAATATGGAACTTACATTGCAAAGATTTTAAAAATAGATCAAAAAATCAAGGAGCATTTCAAAAATTAGCAGAACTATTCAACACATCTGAACATGAAATTCAGCTCAAGCTACATAACTGAATAATCAGCAGCAGCCACTTAAACACTTTCGCAAGTTACTTGCAAGTGGACACGAGGCTTTAGAGTCAGACCAATTCAACTATGATTCTTCTCAATGACAAACTTCTATGTTAAATTTTATACTGTAGTCTGTAATCTACTCGGAAAGACGAAATATCCACAAGTCATATACACTTATGAAGAGATATGATGTCTTAAGCTGAAATTTTTTTTACTGCGCACCATTATACGATCCACATTTCATTCAGGACACAGTAAAACCGACGCTTATAATATTTATACAATACACAATAAGGCATACACTCTCAAATATCGATTTTTATGAAATCATTTATGGTACATGACAATAAGTGGTTCTTTCTGAAAACAATTCTACGGATGGAGTATCCTATAGGTGAAAAATTTTTAAATATTAATTTAGTGAAAAATGTTATTCTTGATAAAAAGTTTTGCTTGTTCTGAAACCCCATAAAATGAAATTAAATTTTTCAAAACCCGTCTTATTTTATGGCCAGTTTTATGAAAACCTGGAGTCTGACTTTTCTTCATATATTGACTAATATCTCGGGAACCTTAAGGTTTGCAAGGTTCTAGTCTACGCCATTCGATTCAGAATTGAATTTTCTATATTAAGAGGAATTTTCAAAATTATGAGTCTTCGCGAATTAGTATAAGTTTCGGTGTGGACTTTTCAAAACCTGAAAATTCTAAAATCCATATCTAAGGTTTTTCGATGTGGAAAATTCCTCGTTTTATAGAAAATTCAATTCTGAATCGAATGGCGTAGACTAGAAGCTTTCAAACCTCAAGGTTCCCGAGATATTAGCCAATATGTGAAGAAATGTCAAAAAGCCAGACTTCAGGTTTTCATAAAACTGGCCATAAAATGAGACGGGTTTTAAAAAACTTTATTTCATTTTATGGGGTTTCAGAACAAGCAAAACTTTTTATCAAGAATAACATTTTTCACTAAATTATTATGAAAAAATTTTTCACCGTGGACACGCTGTATATTTACACTTTTGTTAAGTTGGTTACCTAGTTTGTGGCTTCAGTGTTTGTCCATGTGCTGCATCGCAGGTAAGAGAACGCACCCAAAGAGTAAAGAGTAGCATATTAAATTCCTGTTATTTCCTTTTATTTAGTTAAATCAGTAAAAATGGGAAATTTTAAGAACATTTTTTTTGTTATTTTTACAGATTAGATTCAAATCTGTATTCACAGAAGATCAAGAAAATTATTTTGCAAGTTTAGAAAATCGGTTTTTCGGTTTGGCTATGGAGGAATCGCAACAAAAGGAGATGCCGAAGACCAGAGCAACTTTTCGTCATCCGTAGATTTATGAATAGGGCTGTGCGATTATCAAAAATCATAATCGAATACATACAATAATCGATTATTTTCGATTAATTGAAAATGATCGATTAATCGGAAATAATAATGGCAGCAGGAACGCTATAGAAAAATAAATTTCCATTAAAAAATGATAATTGAAATATATATTATACCACAATATACAGTTTTAGTTTGTTTTTACTTTGAATCAAACTACAATGTTACATACTTCATTTTCACCACTTCCAGTCGCCGTTATCAAGAATTATGAAAAAGAATCGATCTTGATTATTCCCGACTATTTTCGATTAACCGATAATTTCCGAATATTCGACTTTTTCGATTATTGGATTATTTTCGATTATTTAAAAAAATATATATATCGATTAATCGATTATTTTGCCCACCCCTAGTTATGAATTAAAATAAAACGCTATTAATATTTTGAAATGTTCGTAAATATTAACGCGGATCAGCTACTTGTGC
>CAJUYH010007179.1:0-18139 GCA_910591685.1 Galerucella tenella
TAAAATTTTTATTTTTACAGTTATTAAACACATACATAAAATACCTGATGTATTTGATTTTAATACATTAAAATAAATGCTCAAAATGTTCTCCACCTATTTGTTGGCAATAGCACAGTCTCCTAGAGAACTCCTCCTTAACTTTGTTTAAAGTTTGAGGTGGAATTTTCCGTATTTCTGTAGTTATCCTGTCTTTGAGGTCTACAATGCTAGTTGGTTGTGTTGCATATACTTTGTTCTTGAGATAACCCCACAGAAAAAAATCTAACGGCGTAAGGTCTGGCGATCTAGCTGGCCACTCAATAGTACCTCTGCGTCCAATCCATTTATTGGGGAAGATCTCATCTAAATAAGTTCTTACCATTAAATCATAATGGGGTGTTATCCTGTCTTGCTGGAACCAAACATTTTCATTCGGTAAGCTAGGATCTATTGCGTTGGGATATAAGTTTGCCAACGCAGGAATAACTTCATTTCTGAGCATATTTAAATATTTTTCAGCTGTCAAATTTCCATCTATAAATATAGGACCAATAATATGGTCACCTATGATACCGACCCAAACGTTCACCTTTTGAGGGTTCTGAGTATGTGTCTCACGCATCCAATTAGGATTCTCTGCTGACCAATATCTACAGTTCTGTCGGTTTACCTCTCCATTCAATGTGAATGTTAATTCGTCAGAAAAAAGAATGGTACCAAGAGCTATCTCATTTCTGTTCAGCTTATTCAACAATCTTTCGCAGAAATCCATTCTACGATCTGGATCGTCTTCTGTCAACTCCTGCACAAAAGTTAATTTGTAGGGATGAAGTTTTTCTTTGTGAAGACATCTTAGAACAGTTGTATGACTAACATTATTTTCACGGGCAATTTGACGTGTACTTCAAGTTGGAAGTTTGCCACTTCAACTTGACTTCTGCAGTTACCCCCGTACCCGATCTTCATTAAAATCTCAATACGGTGAGTCTCAGTTAAATATTTCATTGTTATGTCGACAAGGAAAGAGTGTTTGACAAAGATTTTACTTTTTCAGTATAAACTGTCAACACATCAACAACTGACAGAATAGAAAACAATCCACATTATTTACCGATATTGTCTAATTATTGGCGTTTTCAGGCAATTTTTAGGTATTTATGATAAAATTCATGGGCGTAGCAGGTTTTGTTTAATATACAAATACGTCTAATAATTAGTTAGTTTAGATTCTTGATAAATCCATATTTAGTTAATTTAAAAAAGTAAGTACCAATATTTCAAGTGTAATAAATTATTAATTTTAAAATTTCACCCTGTATAAGTCATAATTAACCATACATTATTTAGTTTGTTGGAATCGGTTCATTAAGAGGATTTCAAAAATATGCAAATATACATAGTGTTTCATTTAAAAAAACAACACCGACTATGACATACTTGCGTGAATCACCCTGTACATTTAAATTTATGTTTACATAACGCACAACTCAATTCAAAAGTTGACGTGTCTCGGCATTTTTTAAAATTTTCTAAAATAATGACATAAAGAATTTTATTCCATAAGTGGTTTCCACACTGTATGTAAATACGCTGTGTGTTTTGGTCTTAAATCAATCATGGTATAGTTAAAACGGAATATCTTGGAATTAAGTATACCAAGTACTCATCAATAAAAGTATATTTAGCTTTTTTCATAACACAATCTGCTACAGGCTTCTGTAGATATAATTTGTATGACTCTAAACTATAGTGATATACAGTACTAAATGATATTGGAAAGCTGATATTTGTTATAAATTTTCCATTGTTTAACATTTTATGGAAAATTCAAATCGAAATGTCAGCTACTCACGGAAAATTTAAATTTCAAATTGTACATTCACCGAAATTGTAAAATTAACAATTTATTTGTTCGATGGAATTGAGTTAATTGCAAAAGCGTTTCCATTAGTGTTTTTAGTCTCTATACAATTAAAGATAATTAGGCTTTTAGTCCACATAACTTTGTTTTTAGACACATCTGGATAAAATGTAATAAACTGTTCATTTTCAAAACATTCAACTTCCAACGATTTTATATCGTTTTGTTAATAAACGTTATAAAATAATACAATTTCCATGAGAAAAACGAGTTTCGGTAATGAAATATGGCGTTACTTTAGGCAGTTTATTAGAATAATAAGTATAATCATAATTATACTTGTTATATGTAAATTATATAGGAATCCCATAAGTTCTTTGTTGTAGAACTTTGTACAGAGACTTTTTACAACATAATTCAAAGACCAGTCTGGATGTTACCTTGCTGCTATTTAAAGCGAGAAAGAAATTTTTTTTTCTATTTTTTATAACGCTTTTAAATATTACACGGTACCAAAATAGAAAAAAAAAATTAGGAATTTTTAAAAATATTGCTGTTTTTGTTATTTTTTTTAGGTGAAGAAAAAAAATATAGCGGTAGTTAGAATTTGTTTATAACAAATTGTTAAGTTAACAAGCAATGAAATTATTGATAAAAATTTTTTTTTTCATTTACCTATGAAGAAATGCCAATTATGATTTTCAAATAGAAAATCATTCCTTAACTTATTATTTAAACAATCGAAATATAAAAAAAACGGTTATAAACAATAAAAAAATTTATTTGAGAAAAAAAATATTTTTTGAAAATCATTATTTTTCCAAGACAACATAATGGTAAAAAAAAATGTCTTTAAATATTAAACTTGTCTATTCGTTTATAAACAATTTCTTAACAAATGATGTAAACATTTTTTCCCAATGATTCTTAATGCCATTGTTGGATACGAAAACAGCAATAATATAACATTTGCTTGAAAAAATTTTTTCAAGAACATTTCTTAGACTTTTCATTTTTGTTAAATTATTAATAACAAAATAATTAACTTTAATAAACTTTTATCGCGGTATCTTGTTAAGTATATAATATAAGAGCCAAACATTTTTAGGTTTATTATTTAAGCTTTTATGTCGACATTTATGAAAACGGAGATAGGAAAAAAATTCGTTCAACAACAATTGCATAATTTTTTGAAAAATTGATTTAAAATTTTTTTTACAACGGGCATAAATTCTTTCAAGTATCTGGATGATACCATAATTTATTTTAATTTTTAAATTCATATTTGTTACTATAAAAAAATAATTTTCTGTGGCGGCAGAGCACCCATGCCGTAATCGCTGCGCGGAGCCCTATTTTCAGCATTAAATTAAAACTATTAATAATAGAGGTAGAGTTCCGGGAGCTGGAACTTTTTTTCGGAAATTTCCTCCTCTTTAAGGACCTTTTTTCCAAATATCGTAAATATTAATACACTCAGGTGCAGAAAAAACGGGCCACCTATTATTTTTTCAAAATCGGCTTAATTTGGTTATTATTTTGGTTTTTAAATTATATTTTGTATTCTTTATCAACAAAGGACTTCCTTCTAAATACAAAAAGTTGGAATACATGTGTATTTTCTCGTTTTACATAAAAAAAGGACATTTTGGAAAATTCAAATTCAAAAGTTCCATATTTCATTCATGCAATTCGAAAGGAGCTTATGTGTTTTCAATTGTTGGGCGGTTGCTAAGCAATTTTTTGTTAATGTTAATATTGTCAATATCAACGTTGACAATTTTAAAGTCTTAATTATGGTTTTAAGTGCTGAAGATTGTGCTAAAGCAGTAGCTCTTGTGGAAGATGGTCGAAGCCAAAGATATGTGGCTCGATTACTCAATGTTAGTCGTTCTACCATTCAAAGGGTGTTACAACGTTTTGGGGATACTGGAAGAAACACAAGAAGGCCTGGTAGTGGTAGAATACGGGTAACTACCGCTCGAGATGACAGATTTATTGTACTAAATTCTCTAAGGGATCGTCATTTGACTTCAGTACAGACAAGAAATCGACTTCTGGAGGTTCGTGGTAAAAATGTAAGTAAATGGACAGTTCGCCGAAGATTACATGATGTTGGGTTAAAAGCTTTTAGGCCAGCAACTGGGCCTAAGTTACTACCACGTCACCGGGTAGCGAGATTGCACTTTGCACGTGAACATAGCAATTGGAATCTTGTGCAATGGAGTAATATACTCTTTACCGATGAGTCCAGGTTCTCGCTACATTCACCAGACGGACGAAAACGAGCATGGAGACGAAATGGGCAACGATTCCAAGAATGTGCTTTTAGCCCTAGGCTGAGTCATAACGGAGGTTCCGTAATGGTATGGGCAGGCATATCAAGTGAAGCCTCTACGGAATTAGTGTTTATCAATGGGGGCTCATTATGACTTCACAACGGTATATTGAGGAAGTTTTGGCATATCAGGTGGTTCCATTCGCTCCATTTATTGGCGATAACTTTATCCTGATGCAGGACAACGCTAGACCTCATTCAGCGAAATGCGTCAGTGAATACTTGACAGAAGTTGGCATTTAAAAAATGAACTGGCCAGCATGTTCTCCGGACGCAAATCCTATAGAACATGTGTGGGACATGTTAGGCAGACGTGTTAGAAGTCGTGCTGTAGCACCAACCACACTAAATGAGCTTCATGTAGCTCTTCAAGAAGGATGGGAGAATATTCCTCAGAATGCAGTTCGTGAGCTCATTAGTGGGATGCCACGCCGTATGCAAGCAATAATTAAGGCTAGAGGAGGAAATACCAAATACTAAAGTCTATTTATGTGTTAAATTTTGTTTTCTGTACCTCTAAAGTTTGCTGTTGTTAACATAAATTTTACTAAGTATACATGTATTTTTCCTTTGTATATGTCATTGTTTATTAAGTTTAGTTTAAGTAACATATTCTTGTCTTTTTATACCAGGAGGAAGTCCTTTGTTGGTAAAATATAAAAAGTGTAAAACAAAAGCCAAAATAATAAACAAATATAGCCAATTTTGAGAAAAAAATAGGGGGCCCGTTTTTTCTGCACCTGAGTGTAGTTTACGAGTTATTAACAAAAACCTAAATACCTCTTTTTTTTTCATCTTATTTTGTTAATAACAATTGCAATTTTTTACGTGCAGTAAAATCCTCACAACACATTTTTGTAGAGGTCATTCCGAATCCAATGAGCTATTCCGAATCCAATGAGCTATTGCTCATATTTTTAGGAGCTTTATCTCTATTTTTCACGGTTTTCAACTTGTAGACTGGACTACCTCTGGGGAAACAGTCTGCTTGTGGCTTGCCAGTCTTTTCTGTAGTATGAAGTATGGAGTATGTAAATACTGTGTATTTTTTTTTCTCTTCGTGTTCCAATTTTATTATCATCATAACCGCTCATAACTCTCGTGGTTTAACGTTAACATTAAGCAATTAGAAAAAAAAATCACTCAATTTAAACGTCGCAGAGCTGTGTAATTTAAATAAAACGATTGTAAATTGATTATTTAGATATCAAATCGAGTTACGTTCATTAAAGTCAACTAGTAGCTGACCGACAAAAGTTTAAAGGTCAACGCAGTTTATGGCTTATCAATTATATTATTCATTTTTAATGGTCTCATCAATGTAGAAGCAATAGCTATATACATTCAATTTGAAATATTATGGAGCCTTCATGTCTACGATGAGAATTTTATATTTTATTATACGGCGTTGTAAAAGTTAATTCGAACTAGACGAAATTGCTGTACTATGATTTATTTATAAACTTTTAATACTCAGCCAGATGCAGAGTCAACCAAATATTGTGAAACTGTATACAGATCGCGAAAAGTCTATTCGAGCCATACGATTTACACAAGTACAACAAGGAAAATATGAGCAAAAATACTTGGAAGAGAGAGAAGAATAATTGTTCGTAATCAGCGTTGGGAGTGTCAGTATCAATTCCAGCTACCAATCTGATATGAAAGTAACGTTGCCAGTTTAAAATGTTTGATACTTTCTAAGGAATAATTATCTTATTTTGCATTTAACTTTTAATACGGGATAACGACGTATTTATTGGGAGAAATTCGAGATTGGTAATACTATTGACTTTTGAAGAATGAGTGATATCAACACAGATAAGAATCAAATAATATACAGATGGTTCAAAAATGAAAGGAGGCTCAGGATGTGGAGTTTACTCGAGAGCACTAAGCCTAAAGATTAAGTGGGGAATGGGAAACAATACCAGCGTTGTTCAAACAGAACTGGCTGGTATCTCAATTGTCACAGAAGAATTAACCAGAAGAGGAATTTCTGGAAAAAACATAATAATCTGCATTAGTTGATTTAACCAACTTTCTGTCAAATCTTTTGAAGGTACTTAATTATTAAAACTTAAATTTTAAAGAAGCTTCAATAATCTTAAAGAGAAAGGTCAGATAAAAACATTTTTGATGTTTTGAAAATGTTTCTTTCAAGTAGACCGCCCTTTACATATAAATCAAATAATTCGGCAATAGCCTTGAGTCAAACGCTGTCTGTTAATAAGTTCCAATTAAAATAGCAATTAATAATGATCTAATTGATCGAGATAATTGTAATACTTGTAATGTAACCAGACCGGTATTATTCGGTCGAATAAGGAGATTTCAAGTCGTAAATTTAAAATGCTGCCATTGAAATATTCAATCGATGTATTGTGTGCATTTGTATTCCATTATAGCGAATTGTACATCATAAAACTGTGTTTTTTTGCAATCGCTGTAGGTATAGAGAAACGGAAGTAATCAATTTTGACAAAAAAACAGTGCAAGTAGATCAGCAACGCCGTAACGGGGATAGAAGTGAGCGTTCGTCGAAAGGGGGCTATTGGAAATTAAGTAGGTAATAAAGTTTCTGGCTTGTGGTCCAACGTCGGATATACAGATCGCGAAAAGTCTATTGGAGCCATACGATTTACACAAGTGCGACAAGGAAAACATGTGAAAAATTACTTGAAAGAGAGAGTAGAATCATTGTGCTCAGTCGGCTGTTGCCAAATGTACTTATCTGTAAAAGTTATTCCCAATTTTTGTCGGCAACAATGTTAAATACCAATAATTGTTAAATCGAAAGCAATGTATAGATTTTATTTATTGCAGATTGTAATTTGTTAATTCATTTTCTTGAACTATATTATTTTATTCTTATTTGTGTTGATCTCACTTATTTTTCAAAAGTCAATAATATTATCAATCTCGAATTTCTCACAATAAATACGGCGTTATCCCGTATTAAAATTTGAATGCAAAATTAGATAATTATTCCTTAAAAAGTACCAAACAACGGCAATGGCAGACTTTTCGCGATCTGTATGATAATGTCCTTTTGGCATTAGTTTTTACCATATTTTTTAAATAATTGTAAAATATTTCGTCAATTTCGAGTACAACTCTGACATATCCTGTTAGTTGGGGTTTATTACATTCCAATAGGTAAGTACTTGTTGAAATAAACTAATGTCAATTTCCACAACGTACATTCTCTTCTTTCCCCATAATAACTTTGTTTATCTACTCGTGCAGTTTTTTCCTATATAATACCACGAGAGTGAAAATTTTGTCGGCAAAATTTTTCGATTGTCATGAAAGTTTGTTGCTTGGCAATTTTGCAAATGACATTTTTAACAAAACCACGAGCCGTCAGGCGAGTGGTTTTGGATTAAATGTCATGAGCAAAATTACCTAAAAGCAACAAACTTGAATACAAGAGGAAAATTTTACCTTACAAAATTTTTAGTTGAGTGGTATTCGACATGACTATTTCACGAGAAAAAAACTAAAAATCATATGTTTAAACGTGTTATTTATTGCAAACTTCAATTATACAAAGCCAAAACAATAAATAACATTATGAAAAAAAAATTACTTATTTATGTAAAAAGTACAATTATTATAATTTTACGTTGTAGCATTATTTTGGGGATTGTTTTGCATCATAACCTGTGATGAATTTAAGTTAGAAACTGAGGATTCCTTTTCTTTATTTTTATTTTCTCGAAGGTTCTCTATAAGTTGGAAATGGTGTTCTTCATTTAATTGTAAATATGGTTTCAAAGAATGGGCAGAAGAATGTCCTGTAAGCTTAATTACTTCTTGTTCACCAACTCCTTCTTTTGCTAATGCAGATATTGCAGAAGCTCTATGTGAATGATTGGTTATTTTTATTTTTTTTGTGTCTATACCAATTGATTCTGCCGATATTTTCGTCCACTTTGAAATTGTATAAATTCCCAATGGTGAATTTTTGTACCATATTCCTTTCTCCCAATTTGGATGTACTGTTAAAAATAATCTTGTTGTTAGATAAGGACTGGATTCTCTTTTTTCAATAATTTTTAAAATTAAACGAACGGGACACAAATTGTTGTTAGCATTATTTCTTACCAGCCACTTACTGCCAGATAAAGCTTTTGATCCTCCTTGTGTCGTTTTGGAAAAGATTGGATTATATTCTACCCTGCCAGTAAAATTACCTTTATTATCATATAACCCATCAGGATTATCTTCAAAATAGCTTTCTACCATTTCCATTAATTCTTCTTTGGTAAACGCGTTAGAACTTCTTTTTCTGGTTTCAGGTTCAGCCTGAAGCTTTTTACGTTTTGTATCCCTGGCCAATCTAGCAAATTTATAGGTTATATCTTTAAATGGATCAATTTTGATGTTAAATGAACCATTTGAGCAGTCGTATTCCAAATTGTTTTCACACTAGCTTCAGTATAATCAGTTCCATCTCTTTTTTGCATGTTAAAACCATAATCTTCAAGAATTTTTGCTATAACTTGTTCAGAAGTATCCTTTTCTAACGTATAGTTACGTGCGTCCAGAAACATTCTAAACTGTTCCCACGCAGACTTTTTTTTCTTCATTGTATTTCACGGTATATTTTGTTTAATTGTACTCTTTATTTCATTTATTGAATTATTTCCAAATCTTGTATTATTCATGTTAATAAAATAATACTTTTTTGAAACAGTTTTAATAATTTTTAGACAGTTAAATAAAAAAAACAACTTTGTTTCCTTAGAAACCACTAACAAAGATTTTATATTGAATTTTATCACAGAGTGATAGAATTTTATACACATACGTCAAAAAATTGCCGCGACAAGACAAAAAATTGCCAGTTCAAAACCTTCAAATTTTGTCAATAATTATCAATTTACTCTAGTGAAATAGTCATAATATGGCACTTAAAAATTGAATTCAAGAATGAATGTATTTTCAAACTTAACATTTCACTATTCACTAACTAACACAAAACCTCCCGCTATTTTAAAAATGCATTTTCCATTATTTGTTGTGGCAAGCAGTTAATTTTATCAGTATTAGTATTTCCATTGTGGCCGCGTGAAACAAAGACAGTGACAATATAATACCACTACGAATAAATTATTCATTTAGCTGGAAAGGACAATATGAACGAAGCAGATTATAGATGAAAGGAGCCGACATTACTAGATGGAAATACCACAAGTTGCATAATTTGAAAATTATCTTGAAACAACACAATTGAAATTTACAAAAAAAACAGTAGCGGCGATTATCGTTGTGCTATTTATTTTATTAATTACAGAGAAAGGAACTGTTTTCTTAACGTTTTAAAATCTAACATACATATAAAAGTGCCTAGACCTAAGACCAAACCTGAGAGAGCTTCTAAACTGCACCGCTGAAATCCCAAAGACATTGAAATTCCTCAAAATAACTAACCTCTACCACAAAATATAAACTAGATTGATATTTTACCGAGTATTTTACATATTTTATGTTTTAAGATAGTGTTATGTATTGATATATGTCTTTTTGTCTTTTGTCGAGGCACTTGAATTCTAATAAAAAAAATAAAAAAAATCTTAAAATTTAACTTCTCAGATGGCTAGAAGACTCAATAATTGTCAACTTCACAGCTAGTAGCGGAAAATAGTAGTTTGTACAACTAGTGCGAGAAGTGATTTGCGTACAAGTTGTACACAATATTTTTTCTACAACCACATTTATTAATGAAAGAAATACAGTAATTTATATACCTAGTTATTTTATTTAAACTTTGAACAGAAAAAACTTCAATATGAAAACAAATAGAAAAATCATTGTAATATTTGTACAATTTTGTATTGAAACCTCAGGTACCAAATTTTTGGTTGCAGTTAGAGCATTTTCGATAATATCTGGAAGAGTATTTTCAATGTCAAAAGATAAATTATTTGGATCTTGTTTCGTAATTCCCAAAATAATGCATAATAGGTTAATGTTTTTATAATTAATAAATTATAATAAATAATGAAATAAATGGTCTACTTACTTTTGGTTCAAATTTAAAAATTGTACACCAATGAGAAATTCACTATAGGTTGAATTGTCAAAAAAAGTTGACAGGTCATGGGTAGCTTTGTTTGACATTTCGGTGCGGAGAAGTGCCATAGCGTACTTTTTGCATTACTTTTCCAACGGTTATCAAAAGAATTAAGAAAAGGCCTGCCTTGCGTATAAGAATTTGTGTGGAAAAGCGTGTTTTGCATAGTGGTTGTAGGAAAATAAATATTATTGCTTTTGCCTTCCACCTTAAAGCGACCAATTTAAAATTTTTTTCACGATCAAAATTAGATTAAAATTTCAAGTCTATTCATCAAGATTGTGACTCCCTGTACGGATAAAGACGGTAAATAAAATTTGTTTATGCCGAAGGTAATAGAATAGAGAATATTATGTTTCGCTAATTTTACATCTCGTTCTATTTTTAGATGCTCCTTATTTGTGTTAACGATAATTGTTAAGGTCAAAAAAACTGTTTAAAAAAATCTTGTGGCGTGTATCACATATTTTTACCGCAATAAAAACGAATTTTTGTTATTCATTTAAACAAGGTCTAATTGTTTAAATAAATTTAATTAATTCTGTAAGAAAACTTTAACAAAAGTACCATTTGAAGGAGTAGGAATAGGAGTTACAGGCCCTAACAGTCCTGGGAAACCGAAAGTGAAAATAACTTGCCAAAAAAGAAGAAAACGTTCCACAACTGTGACATAGAGGTTTTTCCTACGAGGTAAACCTACTATTTTTCTGCTATCCTTTAAAATTCGTCAAATATTAATTAATTTTCAAAAAATCGCAAATAATTTTTTTCCCCTATTTGGAGATACAAAAGGAAAATTAGAGCTGATATACACCGTGTCCACACCACTTAAGTAGTAAGAACTCAAGTGTATATTTGGAAAACTATTTGGTACATACATCTACATGCAGTGTGGAAACCACTTATGGAATAAAATTCTTTCTGTCATTATTTTAGAAAATTATAAAAAATGCCGAGACACGTCAACTTTTGAATTGAGTTGTTCGTTATGTAAACATAAATTTAAATGTACATGGTGATTCACTCAAGTATGCCATAGTCGGTGTTGTTTTTTTTATGAAACACCCTGTATATTTGCATATTTTTGAAATCCTCTTAATGAACCGATTCCAACAAACCAAATAATGTATGGTCAATTATAAATTATACAGGGTGAAATTTTAAAATTAATAATTTATTACACTTGAGATATCGGTACTTTTTTAAGTTAGCTAAATATGGATTTATCAAAAATCCAAACTAACTAATTATTAGACGTATTTGTATATTAAACAAAACCTGCTACGCCCATGAATTTTATCATAAATACCTAAAAATTGCCTAAAAACGACAATAATTAGACAAAATCGGTAAATAATGTGGATTGTTTTAAATCGGTAAATGTGGAGTGTTTTCTATTCTGTCAGTTGTTGATGTATTGAGAGTTTATACTGAAAAAGTAAAATCTTTGTCAAACACTCTTTCCTTGTAGACATAACAATGAAATATTTAACTGAGACTCACCGAATTGAGATTTTAATGATGATCGGGTACGGGGATAACTGCAGAAGTCAAGTTGAAGTGGCAAACTTATTTAATCACAGGTATCCCGAATTGACAAATATTTCACAAAGTACTGTGTCTAAAATTCATACACAATTCAGAGAACTTGGACATGTCAAACCATTGAAAAGAAAACCACACTTCGTTGAAGATGATGTGAAAGTGGATATTTTGTTAAGTGTCGAAGAGAATCCAACTTCAAGTACACGTCAAATTGCCCGTGAAAATAATGTTAGTCATACCACTGTTCTAAAATGTCTTCATAAAGAAAAACTTCATCCCTACAAATTAACTTCTGTGCAGGAGTTAACAGAAGACGATCCAGATCGTAGAATGGAATTTTGCGAGAGATTGATGAATAAGCTGAACAGAAATGAGATAGCTCTTGGTACCATTCTTTTTTCTGACAAATCAACATTCACATTGAATGGAGAGGTATCAACATTCACATTGAATGGAGAGGTAAGCCGACAGAACTGTAGATATTGGTCAGCAGAGATTCCTAATTGGATGCGTGAGACACATACTCAGTACCCTCAAAAGGTGAACGTTTGGGCCGGTACCATAGGCGACCATGTTATTGGTCCTATATTTATAGATGGAAATTTGACAGCTGAAAAATATTTAAATATGCCCTAAAATGAAGTTATTCCTGCGTTGGCAAACTTATATCCCAACGCAATAGATCCTTTCTTACCGAATAAAAATGTTTGGTTCCAGCAAGACGGGGCACCACCCCATTATGCTTTAATGGTAAGTGCTTATTTAGATGAAATCTTCCACAATAAATGGATTGGACGAAGAGGTACTATTGAGTGGCCAGCTAGATCGCCAGACCTTACGCCGTTAGATTTTTTTCTGTGGGGTTATCTCAAGAACAAAGAATATGCAACACAACCAACTAGCATTGTAGACCTCAAAGACAGGATAACTACAGAAATACTGAATATTTCACCTCAAACTTTAAACAAAGTTAAGGGGGAGTTCTATAAGAGACTGTGCTATTGCCAACAACTAGGTGGAGAACATTTTGAGCATTTATTTTAATGTATTAAAATCAAATACATCAGGTATTTTATGTATGTGTTTAATAACTGTAAAAATAAAAATTTCACCCTGTATAATTCATAAGTGACCATACATTATTTAGTTTGTTGGAATCGGTTCATTAAGAGGATTTAAAAAATATGCAAATATACAGGGTGTTTCATTTAAAAAAAACACAGACTATGGCATACTTACGTGAATCACCCTGTATATGTTTACATAACGCACAACTCAATTCAAAAGTTGACGTGTCTCGGCATTTTTATAATTTTCTAAAATAATGACATAAAGAATTTTATTCCATAAGTAGTTTCCACACTGTATATACAACAATCTCCATCACTATTAAAATTCTCACCTGTTTTAATACAATCCACATTTCTTGATAAATCGATAAATGATTTATTTTTCATTTGAAAAGCTGTACAACACTCAACTATTATACTTTTAATTATAGGTGTTGTGTCTGCAACGTTATACAATCTATCTGAAATTGAAAAGTATGGAAAATGAACACGGAATTTTGTTCCGGATCTATAATTTTCTATTTTATTTATAGTCGCTCGGTATTTTCTGATAAAATTGTAAAAATTATAGATATATGATTAATTTGAAGATATTTCAATAAAACATTCAAAATCAAAAGTTAAAAAAATGGGAAGCAAACTGTTCTTTCCAAATAAAACTAATAAATAACATAAATATAATATATTGTGGTGAAGTTTATTTTTAATAACTATCTTATAATTACAATATGTTTATTAATTTCAGGGTTCGTTATCCGAAGATAAAACACTTGTCAAACTCACTCAATCACTGTCACTTCTTCCATTTTTTTCGACCCAACCTTCAATTTTAACAAACATGCCAATTGATTTTTTTGAAATGTCATTAATAAAATTTTGATTTTTACAATAAATGCGGTGATAATTTTATTGATTAAAATTTCATCTCAACATTCCCTAAAGTTCTTCAAAACTAAATTTTTTTTTATTTAATCAAACAAAATATTTTTGGAGAAGTTTACCCCAATTTATAAAGTTCCTAAAACTATTAATTATTAACATCTAATTATCTAATTATCAACATCTAATTATTTTTTTTTTATTCTGATATATTGAGCTTGAGAGAATATTGAGAGTGCGTAGTTACTCATGTTGCTACTTTTTCTAAAATCAAATTTCCCAAAATATAATTTTTCTAGCATAACCTTGTTCTGTTTCCCCCCAATACTGTTTTAAGAATAATCTTTCAAAATCGTTAAAAATCATTAATAATTGTATCATTACATGTTAACCAGAGCAATGGTTGATTATTCAAATGAAACCTAATTGTCTCCTTCAAATCTTCAATATTAACTCACTCAATCACTGTCACTTCTTCCATTTTTTTCGACCCAACCTTCAATTTAGACAAACATGCCAATTGATTTTTTTAAAATGTCATTAATAAAATTTTGATTTTTACAATAAATGCGGTGATAATTTTATTGATTAAAATTTCATCAAATATATTACCCGATCGGTTTCACAAATTACATCTACATCGTCAAAATTTTATTTATTAGTTCTATTAATATACAAGAAATGTCTAGAGATCCAAATAATTTGCAAAAAAATAAATTTCGAGTCATAATTGCAGGTTTTGTATCTTCCAGTTCTAAAAAACTAACATAGAGTAGAATACTATAGTCTAGACGTAACTTGTGGCTCGACATTGCCTTCTTGAATGTCGCCAGACCGTCTGACATGATATGGATCTGCTTGCCCTCAACAGTTCTTCAGTTGTATGTTATTTATACGCTTAAATATTTGTATCAATTTCCATAATTCCTATAAGTAAATCTATATTTCTATTGTTCAATTTGTTATTAATTGATTTAATTTTAAAGTTATGGAAATATTCCACTTAATAAATGTTGACTTTGTTTAATATTACATTTTTTTAGTTATCCTCTTCTTTTTGCAGTCTCCTCAATTTTTTACACCTTTTTATTGCCTTTTTTTCTAATTACTATAGATTCTTACTTATATTTTGCACAGTGTTGCCACACATTTCCAATTTTAATCTGATTAAAACAAATAATATGGAATCGCGTTTATTCAAATGTAATAAAACTATCCAAAAATATCGATATCCAAACCTATGGAAACATTAAAATGGTTTGTATATTTTGCAAAGCCGATTTTAAAGTCAATAAGCGTCGTTACTAACGACTACTTATTGCTTGCAGCTGCACCATAAATTATTGAAAATTGTTATTAAATAGGTAGATTCCTTTCATTGTATATAAGGAATCAATGACACATAATAAATCGTTTTATAAAGCCGCAAACTATTGCGATTAAATAGTTACGTTATCTATGAAAATACAATGGAATACGAGGCTGGATGGATAAATTAACTGTACGGTATACACTTAGTTCACTTAAGTTTGCATCATATGGGAAACTTTTTTATTACTAATTTAAGGAAAAAAACCTATTCCTCATAAAGTTCTGCATGCTCTAAAGTCCAAAATACAATTATCAATCAATATCAATTTTTTTAGTATTATAAGAGTTTTCTCAAAAGATATGAATGTTACTCTAGAGTAAAGTACCTTTAAATTTGAAAATATCGGAAAATAGTATTGAAAAAAGTTGATCAGAACTGAAAACTACGTTCAAATATGCAATTGCATCCATTTACATTGAAAAAATAGGTTTTGTGCTTGTTTTACTGTTTCTATTTTCTTAATAACGCTACCATATTTGCGTAATAGTTAGGGAGGCGAATAGGGGATTTTTCGGGAATACTCGAGCGTGGCAGTTAAAGATATGATAGATACCTTAGACCTAATAGAACAATTTTGGAAAGTATTAGCTCTATATGTAGTGACGTGCGCCTAGGATAGACGATCAGATTAGTAAAAAAAATCGATAGTCTGAAATACTCGAGCGCGTCAGATTAAGATATTAGGGGTTGATCTTAGTGTTTTAAAACTAAATTTAACTAATCTGACGATAAGACCTTGACGCCGCCGAGTTATAGGGTCGCGAACTTGTAAAAAAAACGTTAATCCGGCATTCTCGAGCGCGATTTTATTTTTTTATTTTGAAGAATATAATCTGAGACTTACTAAAAATACAAAATCTGCCGGTTTCCGCATGACCGGAAGTGTGGAGGAGCCATTTCGTCTTACGAAAAACGCGTTGCGGCATATAAGTCGCGAACGATACATTTTACTAAAAAAAGTTTAAATAAAAAAAGGTAATTCTATTTCACACAAAAAAGGTCTCTTTACTTTTTTGTCCAAAGTTAAGACTTTTGGACTTAAAGCATCATGAAAACTCAAACTCCCGTTTTTTGAGTATATCTCGAAAACGGAGGGTGTTAAAAAATTTATATGGAACAACGATGATTAATTTTTTCTCTTATTTTTTGGGAACCAAATCACAATAATGTTTTTTATTTCGACGTTGTCAAGATTAACTAGTAATAAAATAATTTTTGGTCCCTATCTGACACAACGAAAAAATATGATTGTCGAGTTGTCATATTCAAGTATATTGGTTTTAAAGAAAGAAACGAGCTTGTCTTTTTTTTCTTCTTTATATCCGCTTGAAATGATTTAATTTTAGATCAAATCTTTCAAATTAACTTTAGATCTAAAAGCATCCAACGGGTAAATAAAATAAAAACTTTTAATTTAGATTTTCTTAAAAAGATGTAGAATAAAAGTCATTTAATGTGGAAAAAGACACTTTATAATGTCAACGTACAAAAGCTCGAGTTTTCAAATTTTTAATTAAGTTGAAAAGTGTTACAGGATCGGGTTTAAGAAATTTCCAATTTTATTTTCTATGCCAAATTTGATAAAGATGACAATAGCGCAACTAAACGTCACGAATGTTAAAACAAATTAAATTATTTTTTTGGGAATCAAACCACAATAATATTTGTATATTTTTTATTTCGACGTTTCGGTAGCGTTCCAGCTACCGTTGACAAGATTAATTATTAATTGAATAATTTTTGGTCCCTATCTAACACAACGAAAAAATTTGACAAGTAGACAATCAATAATATTTTGAAGTTTAAGACTACAAATCTTTGTAGTCAAATTTTATTAAGGTCCATTCATTGTAGATCACATCTCTGGTAAAATGTGAAATAAAATATTTTATTTTATGACATTCTAACGATATGATAGTCTAATAGAAATGGAATCCAGTGAAGTGCACGTTCCAGGAACGGTTTTTATTGGGATAGCGCTTTTTTCCGCTTATTTTGGAAATGTTGTTAATAAAACGCGTTTGTTGTTACTTTTTTGTGTATGATTATTTTTGTTTTCAAAATATGTATAACTCAATTTGGTGATTTTGTGTATTGAAGTGTGTATCGATTAACAACTATTCCAATGATAATATTAGGTTTGTAATTGGGTTGATTTATTGATAAAAGATTTAATGTTTTCCTTTCTTATAAACACTTAGCTTTTAAAATACCTAAGGAATGTCGAACAAAGTATCAAATCAAAATTAAATTTGCTCAAACTCAAGATAACTGTAAGAAACACGTGTTGTGACAAGAACTCTTGTTTTATCACCAGATTCATCAGGCCGACTGTCACGTGGACCCTATTCTCAGAGCTTCAGAGCTGTCATTAGCAAGTTCAAGTGATTGGATAGAATTAGAAAATATGAGAGTGCTCAGAAAAACCTTTCTATAGGAATATTAAAATAAAAAATAATTCATATAGGAATATTTTCTCATGAAGCAGAGTGGCTTTATTTTGTTCGTGTTCAGTATACGATGTTAAGAGCATGTACATGTACAAGCATAAATTTTGCTATTGGTGGGAATTGACGCTTTATCAGGTCTCCTAATACCTTGCATGCTTATTTTTTTCAAAAAAATATAAACTTCACTTTTAAAACGACTTTAAAAATCATAAAATTTGAAAGTCCGCCAAAACGCGCTTTAGGTCATAAAGATGGCTGTCCCATGGTGTGACGTCATTTGTTTACGTTCTTATTCGTGTATCACGCTCTGAGTTCTTGTGACCTAATTTGTTTCTGAAAGCTCTAAAAATGGATAAAGCCGAAAAAAAAAACTTTATATTCCAAGTATTGCATTGTTCCAGTGTGTGAATCAAGGTCTATTAAAACTCCAGACAAAATATTTGCTACTTTACCTGGTGGCGCAAGCAAAAATACACTTAAGAGAAGGGCATTACTTTTGTTTGTGAAGACCAATTTAATGTAAGTACCTACTTCTATGCTGGTAATTTTTATTCTTAAAT